>ML104868.1:9797-24146 GCA_003697995.1 Taxidea taxus jeffersonii | reverse complement strand
GGGGAGGATGGGTAAAGAGGATTAAAGAGGTGCAAACTTTCAGTTGTAAAATAAGTAAGTTATGGGAATGTAATGTGCAGCATGGGGGACATATTCAATAATAGTAATAACTTCTGTCAGACAACTGATAATTATGATATTGTGGTGACCATTTCACAATGTACACAAATATGAAACCATTATGTTGTACACATGAAACTAATGTAATGCCATATATCAAATATACCTCAATAAAAAGCACCAGGGAGGGGCACCTGGGTGGCTCAGTGGGTTAAAGCTTCTGCCTTTGGCTCAGGTCATGATCCCAGGGTCCTGGAATCAAGCTCCATATCGGGCTCTCTGCTCGCAGGGAGGCTGCTTCCCCACCCCTCTCTGCCTACTTGTGATCTCTATTAAATAAATAAATAAAATCTTTTTTTAAAAAAAAGCACTGGGGAAATATATAAATATGTGTGTGTGTGCGCGTCTATTCCAATATGTATATATTTATACTATACCCCTTTGCTTAGATAAAATGAATCTGTATACACAAAATAAAAAAAAATTTTCTCCAGCCCTTCAAAAATGATGTTATCTCCAAATCGTTTTCTGCACAGTAAGTTTAATAAGATTTTACGAGTTGTATCTTGCACCTTTCTTGGGATGGCTTTCTAGTTTCAAGAAAGCAAAACCTACCTCAGAAGCTTTCAGTGACTAAATGGGAATGTTAGCACCAAAATCTTTCCAAAAAAGCAAAAGAGAATTTGCTAATTTTTTCAAACGAGTATGCATCTCTCTGACAGCAGAACTTTACCAAAGACTGCAGTCCTGCTACTTTCTTATTTTGGACTCAGAGCACCTCACAGGCCACTGTTAACTGCTCATGACCTACAGTACTCTTGTCAGGCTTAATGATGTTTTCTACACAAAACTGCGGAGAACAAGTGGCAGAGTCCTGTTTTCCTTACTCCGGGATTTGGGTGTTAAGTATGGTAGATGTTTGCAAGTGAGACGGAGCAGGTTTTCAATATCTAGGGCAGAATAGGTCATATGTATGTGATCGCTTGGTTTTTTTAAATCTGCAGATTTTAAACTACAGCACTAACAGAAGTATTCATAATGCCTTCATCTTCCCTCTGTGTGCCTCATAAGTATCTTGAACCACTGGGGCATTTGAGTAGCTCTGAGTGACCTAGGATAACATTTAAATCTGTCTTATTTAGTTTCTGTCATTGCAAAATGAAATACTGAGCATGGCATATAGTAGAAGAATTGGGCTCATGACAACCTGTCCATTCATTATGATACAGAAAATACCCATCTTTACATTTGCCTTTGTTTCCTTGACAAGATAACTGTAATCAGTTTAGCTTGTGTGTTGATGATTCATGTAGTATGGCTTCTGAACTCTCTGGTGTAATAATGGACATTGTGTTTGAATGAGAACAGAACATCCCTAGGAGATTTCAAGAGTAAGGTTCTAATTGTTCCACGTAAATGAATCTATTTTAATTAATATACTAATAAGATGTTGTTAAAACATTTTTCAGTGGCTCAAATTATTAAAATGACTTATATTTTCTAAAAATATCAACATCTGGGTGTACAAGCATCCCAATAAAGAGTAAGATAGAGTAATCTGATGTAGTAGTAGATAGAAAAACAATTTTTAGGGGTACAATTATAAATGTTTTTAGCTTATGCGGTAGTTGAGGTTTTAAGTTAAATTTGGTATTGGATATTTTGTGGAAATACTAGTTAGGATTTTATTTTACCTAAATAAATGACAGCTCTATATCTATTATTTGATAGTTTGGAATTTTAACAGCTGTTTTCTAATATTTATATTGCAAAATAATATTGACACAACTCTAACAAAAAATATGGTATATAAATCATGCATATGCAACGTTGAGTTGATTTTTACCCATTTACTACTGTGCATTTATGTAATTACATGAGTAATAACTGGAAGATAAAAAGACAAGGAACAGTTAATGCCGACACAGAATTAGAATATAGAAGCAAAACCAAAGGCCAAGGTAAATTAAGACAACTGAGATACCATAGAGATTTCCCACAATCTCGCTTCCCACAGCTAATTAACGACCAAAGTCTGGTGATAACTTGTGATTTTATTTAGTCTTTATTACCTCCACAAATATTCTTTGAACATATAAGTTGGTGATCTCATAAATCCTAATGCCTCCATCTCTCACATGTAGTCTCACATCTCACTGCTTTCATTAGTCCATATATCTATTCCTTGTCTTCTTTTGCTCTTATCAATCATATAAGTTGTTTTGTGTCAGCTCATGTATTACCTCCTCTTGAATAGTGTTGCTTCTTTCACCCAAATTGCCCAATATTAGTTTTTTTTTCGTTATCTCAATATATATGTATACATTTCTTATTTTATTCTTATTTTATTTTATTTTATTCATATTAATTTTTTTAAGGAATTTGTATATAATTTTTCCTTTTATATAAGGCTGTGATCTGCATGGAATTAGGGGTTTTGTGTCATTTATTCATCTCTGGTCTCACTACTATCATTTAGTGTTTGGCATAAAGGAAGTGCTCATCGTGGAATTCCCCCCTTTTTTTAACCTCATCAGAATATATTAGCTATTTAAATTTTTTAAAAAAATTATTATATTTTTTATTATTATGTTCAATTAGCAAGCGTATAGTACATCAGTTGTTTTTGATGCAATGTTCAACAATTCATTAGTTGTATGTAATACCCTGCACTCATCACAACACATGCCCTCCTTAATAGCCATCATCCGGTTATTTCATCCCCTCACCCCCCACCCCTCGCCCTTCTCTAACCCTCAGTTTGGTTCCTGGAGTCCAGAGTCTCTCATGGTTTGTCTCCCTCACCTGATTTCTTCCCATTCAGTTTTCCTTCCCTTCCCCTGTGGTCATCCATGCTATTCCTTATGTTTCACATGTGAGTGAAACCATTCATCATGGAATTCTTGAATGTATGGGTAGATTATTGAAGAGCTGCCACTTCCTTGAAGTAAATATATTGGTGGGTAATATTTGCCTTCTTTGTTTTCATTTAAATTTTAATTCCAGTATAGTTAACATGCAGTGTTATGTTCTATTAGTTTCAGGTGTACAATGTAGTGATTCTACAGTTCTGTATATTCTCAGTGTTCACCATGATAATAAGTGTAGTTTCTTTGCTTTGGTTTTAAAGAGATGTGAATTTGAGGAAAGTATATTTGCCTTAAATTATCCTACACTTGAGTTTACATCACTGTAATATTGACATTAATTTACACTATATCAAATTTGATTCCTTTCAAAGTCATTTGAAGTCTAGTGTTCATTGAGAGTCTACCACTGAGATGAAACTGGTGAACAATAAAAAGAAGCTTAAGATTTACCTCTTACTTGCAATGGTATTCTTTCTATTGAGAAAAATGCAAATGTATTTGCAAAAGGGGAAAGCTGTATGTATTTTTAAATTGTTTGACATGGGCCATATACACATTTTCATGCATGGAAACCAAAAAGCAAAATCCAGCCACAAGGCAAGGATGTTGCTAGAACCAGATGAGGGATCATGTGGCTACAAGATGGCTTATAACAAAAACACATTTATAGTTAACCTTTCAGTGGATGCAGGCCAAAGCAAAAGGGTTGCAGTGAAGCACATCTATAACTCCTTTATGGGAAGATAGTCATGTGAAATATTTGGTACTAGTAGTGCTATACAGTCTGTATTAGGGAGACCTTTGAAAGGGAAAACAAATCTGGAAGGGAAATGATCACTTGCTAGATACGTGGTACATTTAAAATCTTTTGATGCTTACACATTTCCCTTAAAGTTCAGTGTGATTACTATGGTTTCATCGTTCCCTGTGGCCTGGTCACTGTGCTTTCTTTGTCCATGGCTGGTTTCCTTCAGTATACTAGAGGTGCTTTCTGGCTTCCCTCTGGGCATTCCGGTATGCAGGTCTCTTGGGCTGGACTGATCTTCCTCCAACTTACCTGTTCTCTATTATCCTTCCATGTACTCTCTACCTTGAAAAGCTCACTTTCCCTGACCTCTAATAACCAAGTCGAATGCCTCAGCTTTGTGTTCCAAAAGGGCCTGGTCTGGAATTCCTCACACTTCAGTGAAATGTTGTGTTTAAAAATCTACTACTCTTTGCTCCACTTGTACAACCACTAGAGCGAAGAACAAACTGTTTTGTTTGCCAGTGTACTGAGTACCTCTTTTCATGCTCAATACCTACAGGTATGATTGAATATGCCCATGACATAACTTAAACATTTGGAGAAATGTTAAGTAGCAAGTCGCAGTTTTAAGGAGTTAATCTCAGGAATGAATGTTCAGGGCCTCAGGGGCGCATGCAAACTTTTTCATTACTGATTACTAATTACCAACATGCTTAATTGTACATTTACAACCCACCAACAACGGCTGGGACAGAAATAGTATTAGTCAAAGATCAGCGGTGAAATTAACTGACATGAACTCACTATTTGTTTTGTAGGAAAAAAAAATCCTCGGCAATATTTCTCTCCTATTTATTGATCTTACAGGGTAGACGTGGTACATACTTGGCTTGGAAGAAGGAGTGAGAGAGACTAAGGCCCTGTCTTCCTCTTGTTATTCCTGGTCACTTGGTAGATTGCTACTCAAGCAAGATTCATGAATTGTTTATTGAGAGCCAAGTATGAACTAGCTTCAACTTGTCATTAGAAAAGGCATAGATGAATAGGAAATAGTCTGTCCAGTGGGGTATGTCCAAATGCCCATAAGCAGTTTAGAGAACATAGCATTTTGGCCAGAAACAAGTTTTTTTTTTTTTCTCTCTGAAATGTTAACCTTCGTATTTGAAAATTTTCAGATACTTATAAATATTTAAAGACTTTTTAACCCTTACTTTATTTTTACTTATATGAAAGGGAATTTAGAGAGGATGTCAGGCATTTGTAGTGTCGGTTCATGGAGTTTTGCTAATTTAATTTGACATGGGAAAAACTTTACTGTTTCCACACAGATAATTTGTTAAGAATTGTCACTAAAATTTGCTTTTCAGACATAATGTTAAAGCTCATTTTACAGTGAGCTAGAAATAAATACATGTGGGTACTTTTGAATAGTTGTTTCTGTTTGGAAAGAGTATCCTGATAATCATTATATTTAGATTGGATATGATGAGTTCAGGCAACACACCTTGCTCCAACGTGCTACAAAATGTTGCACAGTGAGTCCAGAAAGCACCAGTTCTGTGATGCATATTTTGACCAAACATTTTCATTTTTGAATAAAGCTATCTCTGTGTGTATGTGTGTGTGTGTGTGTGTGTGTGTGTGTGTGAGAGAGAGAGAGAGAGAGATTTTTTTTTCCTACAGCTTCATTTTCATTGAAAGCATGCGAACTTCATTTAACAGAATTTTGAACTTAATACATTTGCATTTATTTCTGGTGACTGTTCACAAACAGCATACACGATTTGGGGACCTCCAGACATCTAGTACAGTTTCGTGTTCAAGAGCAGATTAGAGGGTGTATATCTTCATCGTCGTTCTGTGGCTGTTTATCTGAGCCTCCAAGATCCCCATTTCCCTCTCTTATTGGTACTGTCTGTTCGCTAAAATAACAAATCAAATCCTTCATTCCTCCAGCTAAATAAATCTGCCTTTATTTCCCTTCACTTTCCCAGAAGTTAGTATGACATAAGCATGTATTTTTAACTAATTTATATTCTCTTTGATTTGCTGAGAAAATCTAGCTTTTGGAGGCAAAATGTTCTATGCATAGGCTCGCAATACATTTTGGGGGGCTTGCAATATTTTTTTAAAAATAGATATCTGTCACCAAGTTCTCGAAAGAAGCCCTCATTCTTTTTGATATGTGTTGATAAAAGCTATCACCATTTCTGTGGCTTAGTGCTGTAACCTAGAAAGTCCCCTCTAGTTCTTCCAAAGGGTATTTTTATGAAATCAGCTTAACAGATGTTTTACTAAATGGGCTGCCCCATGTTAATGAAGCTGTCTCTGCTTGAGAAGTATGAAGAGACTGTTGCCCCTTTCTAGTGATGATCTCTGCTTGCAATATAATTTACAGCAGGCTCTAAATTTCTAGGAGTCTCATAAGTTAGTGAGATTTGGAGAACACAGGATGAGTAGGGAGGGGTAAACACATCAAAGACAGGCTTATAAAGGTGCTTTCTGTAAATGTTCAGAAAATTATCAATTTTATTAAACATGTGCATTTAAAATATCTCATTCTTAACTAGGCTTTTGTTATATTAGCTCTTTCTGATATAATGTATTCACTAGTGTGTATATACACTGGTGTCTATATATTACATCAGTAATAGTGTTTATATACATACATAAGTACACATGCTAATATGTTATATATTAGTATAGTCTAATAATGTGTTAGATTCAAGAATATGATTTTTAATGCATTTCTATGCTCTGTTTCCTTCATATTAAATAGGTGATACAGGTTTGACATTTGCATTGTAGTTATGCTTAAATTACATCCTGGAAGATTAATTAAACAGTCAGAATGCAATGAGTCACTACTTGAAATCACTACTAACTAGTTCTCTACTATCAGCTGCATTTAAAAATTATAAAGCATGGCTTTCACAAGATCAGTGGATGTGTATATTTCATTGACAAGAGCCATCATATGAAAACCTATATACCTGAATCTTGCACAGCCTACCCAAATGTTTGGAATAGGTTATTAAGAGATTTAGGTAATGTACTAGGACTAATAGTGATTTCAGTCTTGCCCACATCCTACATGCAAGAACAACCAAGGCAGATTCTCCCAAATGCCAGGAGGGAGGAAGGTTGAGTTAGAAGTATCCAGTATGCTTAAGGTCATCAGTTTGCTGGATGAGGGAGGAGTGTTGGTATTTCTGTGAGGTAACTTGGCAAGACTGGTCATGGGATTTGAAGTAATCAGTTGACTTAGGACCACCAGGGTTGAGAGACATCAGCAGGGGATGGAAATGAGAAGAGCAGATAAACATGGACTCTTAGCTCAAGTAAATCCAGATTATTCTATTCCAATGTGGAAAACACAAGCTTTGCACCTAAGTTGTTCTTTTGAGTGCTGATCTTTCTGCCAATCGTGGAAATTTTCTTGTTACTCTCTCTTTTTGTCCATACCTTTGGATAAGTACAGTTTTATAACCTTGAAAATCAAGAAAGCTTGCTCTATACTGTTAGATAGATTTAGGAGTAGAATATTTAGTTTGAGTTTTTTTAAGCAGAAGACAGCAGAAAACAGATATTTTTTAAAACCAAATCACTATTATCAAAAAATTATTAAGCTCTCTCATATAGTAGACTTTATATAATACTTAGGTCTAAAGTAATAAACTAAAAAAAATCCTATATTTGATAGTTATTTTCATCCATCACACCATCTTGGTTCTGTGACTTTTGCCTCCTTGCCCTAGTTGAGTAGGGGTTGAAAGGAGCTGATAGGACCTCAGAATAGGTATACCAAGAACCAAAACACAAATATTATTTTGTTTGTTTGTTTGTTTGTTTTTTAAAGATTTTTATTTATTTATTTGACAGACAGAAATCACAAGTAGGCAGAGAGGCAGGCAGAGAGAGAGAGAGAGAGGAGGAAGCAGGCTCCCCGCTGAGCAGAGAGCCCGACGCGGGGCTCGATCCCAGGACCCTGGGATCATGACCTGAGCCGAAGGCAGAGGCTTCAACCCACTGAGCCACCCAGGCGCCCCACAAATATTATTTTTAAATGACAGTAGAGAAAGAGACAGATGGCTGTTCCATTCACATGTTCTAATAGCAACTAGAGCTGTTCATTAAAATAAGGGGCAGCTCAGAATGTGACAAACCTATACAGCGAATTAAGTTAATATGGAGAATTTAGGCAAGATGACTTTTCTCATTTTATTTTTTTATTTATTTTTTAGATTTTATTTATTTATTTGACAGATAGAGATCACAAGTAGGCAGAGAGGCAGGCAGAGAGAGAGGAAGGGAAGCAGGCTTCCTGCTGAGCAGAGAGCCCAATGCGGGATCCCAGGACCCTGGGATCATGACCTGAGCTGAAGGCAGAGGCTTTAACCCACTGAGCCACCCAGGTGCCCCGACCTTTCTCATTTTAAAGGAAGGATTTAGATTGTGTTCAGATCATCCAGTTATTAAGCCCATGTTCTCATTTCACCTTTCTAGTGTTGACATCATCTTTAAACCAAATTATGCTATAATAAGTGAAAATAGCTAAAAAAAAAAAAGTGGAAATAAGTAAAGTCAGTTACTCTTCTGGATCTCAGTTATCCTCTTTGATACAAGTTAGTGTTTTAGATTGTTTCCTAAGGTCTCTCCAACTCAAATTTTTAGGTGTTTCTCTAATGCACTATTCAGGCAATAAAGTTATTGGATTTACCACAGACACAATTCTTTGTCTCATCAAAGCTTTAATAAAGTACATTTTCTTTGTCTATTTTGCTTTTATATTCCTGAAAAAGGAGTGAATTATGGCTGTACTCCAACAGATTCCTGTTGATTATAAGAAAGTTAAAAGCTTCCTTTAAAAACATATTTCAACATCACCAAATTGCCATAGTTATTGATACCTGTTTGTTTAGAAAAGGAGCCCAGGAAAAGCAATTTCATTAAGATGCACATCATGTATTTCAAACACAATGTATTTAATCTGATTAGTTGGCTGAGACCCAGCCAGTGCTCTGTCAGCAGATCAGGAGTAAAACAATGAAGCTATAATTAATGAAATTAATGCCAGATATAGAAACTTGAGATTTGAGGTGACATTTTGGTCATAACATTTCCTTTGAGTTTAGCAGAATGGAGAGACAGTTTAGTTGGAAGTAATTGTTCTTAGTTTAATGGCACATGATTAGATGAGAATGGTTATTTTTCTCATGCTACGGGCTGCTCAGACTATAAGTTGGCAGGCATGACGATGGTACAAAACTGTCAGACAAATTTAATCAGAAAGTTAAAAAAATAAAGGGTATGATTTAATTTACTATTTTTAGCTTCTCTTTCTTATGACTACAAGTGAAGTTTCATGGCATGTCCGTTTTCATCATCCCAACCATATGAAATTGTTGGTCGCCAGTCTTTCTAACCCTCTCCATCCAGTCAACTGTCAAGTTTTGTTAGATTCGCCTCCTAAATATCTTTTAGATCTGTCTCCACAGCCATTTGTTTGGTAATTGTCCCTCACCAGAGCTTCCCAACTGGTCTGCCTGCTTCACTCTTACCCTGATCAGATATTTTCTTCATAGACAGTTGAGGTGATTTCTAGCAAACACTGTCAGACTGTGCCACAGTCTTTGATAAAACACACCAATTACCCCCCAGTGAGCAGAAAGATGCATTTTTTTTTCAAGTGATAAGTACAATTTCCCCTCAAGATACCATGTCAAGTACTTCTTATCCAATAGAGGTTTTTCAGCATCCCAAGGAAATAGACAAGCTTAACCTTTCACTGTAGAAATAGTTTTGTGTAAGATGATCTTGGTCTCTGAAAGTAGATATTAAAACAATAATAGTAATAGTAATCATAGCCAACACTAATGGAGTCATTTATGAAAGACAGGAAGGGAAATTGTGAGGAAGAGGCCACAGTCAGGGTGATCGCCAGGTGCTGGGGAAGGCTGATTCTTGCACAGATTTGGGGCGGGAGAGCGTGATGTCAAGTTAAGAACAGTGTTCAGGGAGCAATTTGTATGGATGAGATGTGAGTGCACACTTGAGGTGAAATAGGAAATGCCTCTAAAAAGTACATGGAATGTGTAATCTCCTTTTGGAGTTAATAAATATTTAGGACAGATGAATTATAAAACAGTATCAGCAAGGTGATGCAAGTCTTCCTAACTGCATGCAGCCTAAGTCACTGAGCCTTCTTTGCACTATATGTTCTAGCACTTTGCAGATGCAAATCTACCTGGCAGTGGACACTTCCATAATTTGGGGCTTTCTTCTTAAGATAAAAAATAACATAAAACTATGACATCAAATATATGAAAATGTGCTTCGCTGTGTTAGTGAAGGTCTCTGAAACCTAAGCTTTGGGTGTGTCACGTTAAGTCCACCTCTGGAAGTATGAACTTTTGTATGTTTACTTTGCTTGCCTTGAAATATAGTATGTGTACCTTTTCCCTTTCCTTTATGGTGATAGGAACGTTTCTGCATTAAGATCCTACCATAGTCTAAAAACCGGGCTAGATTCGGGTTTTGTAGTAGTTTGTGGTGAGCTCTACTTCTTTCTCACTTTATTACATATTATATACACTTAAAAGAATGGCGGTCTCAAGAAAGATTAAGAAAACAGTTATCTAGGGGCATCTGGGTGGCTCAGTGGGTTAAGCCTCTGCCTTTGGCTCGAGTCCTGATCTCAGGGTCCTGGGATCGAGTCCCGTATCGGGCTCTCTGCTCGGCAGGGAGCCTGCTTCCTCCTCTCTCTCTCTCTCTCTGCGCCTACTTGTGATCTCTCTCTGTCAAATAAATAAATAAAATCTTAAAAAAAAAAAAAAAGAAAACAGTTATCTATTGCTGGAGGCCACAAGTGGATTTAAAAGAGCATGATAGCAGCCTACACAATAACTAGGAGCTGTCAGCATCAGCGGGAATGGAGCCCTCAAAGACGGTATGAGCAATAATGATGGCTTCACACCACAGAGCGGAAATTTTCTTTATATTTTGAAAGAATAATTATGTAATTTTATCTTTGTCTGTAGAAACGTTGACATTAGACATGGCTTTTGGAATCAGTTTAGCTTACATAGAAAACCTACCAATTTCTTGCCTCCACTCATTTTGTGGAGGTAAAATATACATACAGAAAAACAGATGTGCCTACTTATACATGTATGAATAGGCTAGATATTGTCTAATTCAGTAAGCAGGGTATTTGGAATATGTACATTTGAGAACAACAAAATTGGGTGTATGATTATGTGACTTCTCGTTTTAACCTCAAAAGCAATTTTTTAAAGTAAATTTTTACAGTTATTAAAATGTCTTTATTTATGGCTTCCTGAACTGTAATAATCAAAATTTAGAACTTGTTAGGGAAAAAGAAAAAGTTTGTGACAAATTTCTACATTAATCATCTTTTTATTTTTTCCCACCATATGCATCATGGTATATAGGTCCACCTTTATGGCTTAGTGGAATGGTGGGAATGTAGCATTTAAGCATAGATGAGGGCTCTAGAGATGCAGTACAGTGAGCACCAAGAACAGAAGTAATCTGGATCCATCACTCACAAGCTGTGAGGCCTGGAGCAAGTTCTGTAATCTCTCTTAGGTACTGGCCTTTTTTTTTTTTTTGGCGGGGGGGGGGGGGGGGTAAATTATAATTTTTTTTAACTGGAAAACAAATATACAACTTGGGATGGATTTGAGCCAAGTTATGTCATAAGCAGATTTTCTTTAAGTGGCTAAAAGAAGCTTAAAAAGGGAGTAACAGGGGCACCTGGATGGCTCAGTGGGTTAACTGAAGCCTCTGCCTTTGGCTCAGGTCGTGATCCCAGGGTCCTGGGATCAAGCCCTGCATCGGGCTCTCTGCTCAGCAGGGAGCCTGCTTCCTCCTCTCTCTCTCTGCCTACTTGTGATCTCTGTCTGTCAAATAAATAAATAAAATCTTTAAAAAATTAAATTAAATTAAAAAGGAATAACAACAAAAGAAAATGTTTCTGGTACAGCACCAGCAGTACAAAAAAGTAGTGTATGGGTTCCTGGATAATACACCCATTTTGCAATAGTGCAACTTTTAAGTACATATTGTTGACTGTCCATAGTCCATGCAGAGTTACAACTCCACACTTCAATAACAACATGCTGACAGTTCCTAAAGAAAACTACTTAAAAAAAGACATAACCCAGATGTTCCCTCATTTGACCAGCTCCATCTAAGTTTAGATGTGCAGAAGGGCTGAGATATATCCAGAGTAAGCCACATGAAACATGTTACTTGATCAGTTTTCTAAAATAAGTTTTCAGGACAATGACAGTAAGATAAGGGAAGAAAACATTTTTTTAACTTTTTAATTTACTTAGTAGACCTTATGTTTTGGGGAATTTTTAGGCTCACAAATTGTGAAGGAAGTACATACATTCCCCCAGCCCTGCAGCCCCTCCTTTGCCAGCCTCCCCCACCATTACCATGGAGCCCCGGTATGCTGCATTTGTTACAGTGAACCAACATTGGCTGGCCATTATCAACCTAAGTCCATAGTTTACATTAGAGCTCACTCTCTGTATTGTACAATCTAAGTCTTGACAAATGTGTAATGACATTGACCCACTACTATAGTATCATACAGAATAGTCTGGCACCAATTCATCCCCAAATTCTGGTAATCACTGATGTTTTTACTGTCTTCATAGTTGCATTTTCCAGAATGTCATGCAACTGGAATCATACAGTATGTAGCATTTCAGATTATCTTCTTTCATTTAGTGATATGCATTTATGGTTACTTGTGATTTTTTTGTGGCTTATTAGCTCATTCTTTTAATCACGGAATAATATTCCATTGTATACATATACAGCATTGTGTTTATTCATCCACCAATTAAAAGACATTTTGGTTGCTTCCAACTTTTGGCAATTATGAATAAAGTTACTAGAAACTGTGTGTGGATTTCTGTGTGAACATAGATTTTCAGCTCATTTGGGTAAATACCAAAGAGTCCAATTGCTAAATCGTATGGTAAAAGTATATTTAGTTTTATAAGAAATGGCCAAATTGTCTTCCAGAGTGGCTGTATTATTTTGTATTCCCAGCAGCAGTGAGTGAGCGGTCCTGTTTTCTTTACCCTCACCAGCATTTGCTGTTTTCTGTGTACCATGTTTTGGCCACTCTAATAAGTATCTAGTGGCATCTCATTGTTTTAATTTTCAGCTTCATAATGACATATAATGTGGAGCATCTTTTCATATGATCAGTTGCCATCTGTATATCTTTTTTGATGAAGGGCCTGATCATAACTTTTACCCATTATTTTTTAGGGACAGGTTTATTAAATTAAAAAAAAGATAATAACTATTCCATAGGGATTTTGAAAATAAACTAATTCATTTAGATATCTTAGCGTAGGCCCTAGAATATAAATACAGTAAATATCAGATGATATTTTTGTTACAAACTATCTGCTTAACTTCATAACATGTCTGAAGCAATTTTTCCCCCATTCCATCCCACCCCACCAACCATCTTCTTTTCCCATTCAAAAAAAATTAGTCTCAGTATTCTTCTTTTTGACTTGGCTTAAAATATTTCTATTATTCTCTACTCACCCTCTAAATGCAGACAAATTTTGTCATATTATTTCTTTTTTTTTTTTTTTTTTTTTTTTTGTCAGAGGGAGAGCGAGCACAGGCAGACAGAGTGGCAGGCAGAGGGAGAAGCAGGCTCCCTGGAGAGCAAGGAGCCCGATGTGGGACTCGATCCCAGGACGCTGGGATCATGACCTGAGCTGAAGGCAGCGGCTTAACCCACTGAGCCACCCAGGCGTCCCTGTCATATTATTTCTTATGGAATTTTGAATCAATGAATGAAACAGTCTTAGAATGATACTGGGTGCTTGTCTTTCATATATATATATATATATATATATATATATATATATGTATGGATTTAATCATGTACAGTTCATGTACCTTTCAGGTTGATCAAATGAAGGATTACCTCATTAACTTCCGGAATCTATATTAGGCAGAGAAAATAACTGCATAATTAAATTATTTTCTAATTCTTTTTTTTGGTTGTTCAAAAGTGATCTAAGAATAAACACCACTAATTCAAAGTTTATTAAAACTGGTAGAATATATAAGAATGTAGTTTCTGATTATGAATGACATGAAAATTGATACCTGTGGGTATGTACGGCCACAAAATGCAGACTTCTTCACCAGTTACTAATTCTGTCTTATGATTTCTATGTGGGCATCTGGCCAGAGAGCTTGATTTCCATTATTCCAAGTAGATTAACTCACTTGTCTTTTCTTCCTTCTCTCTTCCTTGTTTAGACCTTGGATATATTGTTTTGTAATATTAAGCCTTTGAATATTAGACATTGTTATATATGGTTTCTCTTAGTATTATTTATATGATATAAATAATTATCTTCATAAGTATCAAAACATTCTGCAAAGATATACAAGATAAAATTTCCCCCAAAGATCACCAGGTCAGATAAGAATTTTGCCTATATACCCTGGCTCTCTACTATTAACAGAATGCTTTTAGACAGGTCATTTTTCACTTTAAAATCAGGGAGAAAATCTACGCTGCCTTAGGAGTTCAACTATATTTGAGTTTAGCTATCATTTCCTTTTAGAAAATGTCAATCTTAAGGAAGT
>RCUC01142955.1:0-22842 GCA_003697995.1 Taxidea taxus jeffersonii | reverse complement strand
ACCCAGGTGCCCCATGACAATATATTTTTGCTACCAGTTATGGCTTTTAATGTTACAGAAGGTAATGACCTTCTTTTCCAGTTAGTGCTTTAAAGTGTTAATTTGTTCTTTTTAATTAAATTAATTAATTTTTAAAAGATTTATTTATTTGACAAACAGAGAGCACAAGCAGGCAGAGAGGCAGACAGAGAGAGGGGGAAGCATGCTCTCCGCTGAGCAGAGAGCTGGATGCAGGGCTCCATCCCAGGACCCTGGGATCATGACCTGAGCCAAAGGCAGAGGCTTTAACCCACTGAGCCACCCAGGCACCCCTGTTCTTATTAATTTAATCTTATAGTATATATTGTCACTCTTGATTGACTGGTTAATTGATTGATTTTAGTATACATATTCTTGTTACCACTTTCCATGACTGTGTCCTTCTTTTACAGTCTTAGTTTCCACAGTCTTGGTTACCAATCTTTTATGGTCAGTTTATCTGCATGTACACCCACCCACCCACACACACACACATACACACATCATATATATATATATATGATATATATTATGCTATATATCAAAGTTTGTGTGTGTGTGTATATGTGTATGTGTGTATATACATATACTGATACATATATCATATAAACTTGTTACTTTTAAATCTAGTCTAACAGATCCTTTTAATGGGTAAATTCAGTATGTTCATATTTAGTCTATGACTGATGCTATTGTTTCCATCTTACTCTATGCTTTTTATTTACTTAGAATTATATATTTATCTTTTCCTTTTGTTCTTTTTGCTCATGTTATCTAATTTCTATTCTCCCACTCAATTACCCATTTTCTCATTTTCTCTACCATTAATAGAGTTGTGTATTTTTCTGTTATTTTAATCAGATACTTTTGATTCTATTATTATTTGTAAACAAAATACTTATCCTCCATAAAGGCATGCTCTTTCCCCTTCCAACTCTCCTAAAGTTTAATACTTTAGTATAACTTACTTCTCTCCTCCCCTTTCCTTCCATCTCCACAGGTCGTTAAGTTTTACCTCCCATTTATCTCCCATTTGAGGTGGGTGTAGGAAGCCACCTCAAACTCCAAGATTTTGCTAAGATATTATAAATCCCCTTATTCTATGTTCTTTAGGCTTTAAGAAATTTTATTTGATACTTAAATTGTTTATTACCCAGAAAAACTATACTTACCCATTGAATGGACATGGATTAACCCAGTCACTACCAGATGCTTTTCTTCATGTTGTCCAAAACCAAACCCTCAGATTCAGTTTATTCATTGGGTGATTATAGGATTGTCTCAAGTATTTTTGTCAGGTGAGATTATTAGAACCCTGAGGTTACTGCATGTTTTCATATCACTGAATATTTTTCATTCACACTAGATGAATGAGATCTCGATTGTTCCATACAGAGATTAGAGACCCTTCCACCACCTTTTTTCTGTTTTGTTTTTTTTTTTTTTTTTCTGTAAATTCTGATGCTGTTCCACTGTTTTCAAGCTGTCTGCATTGGAAATGAGATTCCTGAGGACAAACTGACCTTGACCTTCTGTACTACTCCAGGCTTATCAGTTGGAGCTAAATTTGGCTGTTAGTTCCAGAAATTACCCCCCAAAGAATGACATAAACAAGTTAGAATTTTATTTCTCTCCCACATAGAAGCTCAGAGCTATAAATAGTTTAGGGCAGATAGGTGCAACTCCATTGATGTCAGACATTCAGATTTCTTCCATTTGATTGCTTCTCTGGGCTGGACTTTCATTTCAAATCAGCTCATAGTCCAAGATAGGAGCCAGTGGAACGTGCAGAAATGAGCACAATGCAGGATTGCTTCCCTAGGAGGACATTTCTGCTCAAAACACACTGGCAAGAATGTAGATGAATAGATAGCTGGGAAATGTTGTCTTTGTCCTGGGCAGTCATGTGCCCGATTAATAATTTGGGGTTCAATTACTATGGAAGAAGGAGAGGCAGCATTAGGAAGTGAGCAGGTTCTAACAAATGATGACAGTTTATTCCTTCTACCTGGAAGCTTACAGACTTTGAAGTCACAACTTTAATGAAAGTATATCTGGAGGTTTCTTTTCTCATCAGTGAGGTGTACAACTTGGTCAGCCCTCTCAATGAGTAGACGTCTTTCTATGGCTTAGTAGTATTTCCGTTTAGTGTTTACTATTTTAAAGGTGAGAAAAAGGAAAAAAAAAATTCATGTGGTTATTTTTGTTTTTCTCTATTTCTTTTCAGTTTCCTGTATTTCAGTACAGAATTATATTTCTTTTTAAAAAAAAACTTATGATAAACACAGTATTTGTTTATGGTAAAATAAATTGTGTAAGTAAGAATTGTAAATAAAAATTTTATAAAAGAATACATTTCACTATCTTCTTTTTTTCTAATCCCGCTCATAGTTAATCAATGTTAAATTTTGTGTGTGTTTTTTGTGTAATTTTAACATAGTATATATGCATATGCACACACACACGCACATACTCTTTCTATACAGATGAGAATATTTTCTTCTCTTCCTTTTTTCATTTAATAATATAGTTTGTATTTTGGTACTTTTAATGACTACATTTAGTTTAATTTTAGAATCAGTTAATTTGTAACTACTTACTTTCATTTGATATTTATATTGTTCTCATTGTTACACTATTATACATTCATTTGCTGCATTCTTCTGCAAATGATGGTAAGGTAAACTTTAACCAGATAATTGCTAAGTGAAAGTGTGAATGTGTTTCCATTTTTTTGACAAAGTTTTCTTTCAGAAAGGGAGCTTCTACCAATTTATCCTTCCAGTCCTGCTTATGAAACCTCAACAATACAGATAGTTTCAGTATTTGTGACTATTGCACCAAGAATTTATTTCTATGTGAAGCGTGGTTTGGAAGCTTTGCGCAGTGGCAGTATCGTAGCCAATGAGGTTTTTCCGAGGCGCAATTATTGCTAATTGAAGGGTGGGTTGGAGAGTCAGCTTTTTATTATTATTATTATGGATATAGACCATTATATCAACACCACTGATCAACACCACTGATTAAACAGTAAATGGCTAGAGATGGATACAGACAAAGGTATGGCTGTTTTTCTTAACAATCAGTGTTTCTTGAAATATGTCTGCTGAATCTCTAATGGGACCTTGTGATTTTTATAGGAAGCTTATGAAGAAAACATTTTTTTTTCACTCTTGCATTTGCAGTGATGGTGCAAAGCACTGGTGGATAAAACAGGCAACACCTTAGCACAAAACAAAGCTGTGGCACCGAATTGTATTATCAGTCTATACTCTTCCCTAGTTTCTTCGCTAACATGCACTCACAGTGAAAACCAAACAGAAACAATATCACTGAGAATATCTTCAATAAATCAGTATAAGCATCATTTGAACATCCTCACACTTGAGTACTCTATTTTTAATATTCTATGGGTCAAGAAGAAGAAGTCCTGTAAAGCATTTTTGCTACTTCCTAAAGTGAGAGTTTGTCTCAAGGTAAAGGACTTGTATGATTGAGTTTTGTAATGAACTTGCCACTGTTTTTCATAGAGCATAAAAGGTTGACTATTTCACAAATTATGGTTATTCAGACTTGGGTATTTGGCAAACATTTTCTTAAAAATCAATGAAGTGAACATGCATTTCCAAAGAAAACACCTTAGCCATATTTGTTGCTAAAGATATAATTCAGTTTTAAGAGAAAAATTAGAATTTTGTAAAATCTTCCCACATAAGCATGATGGCTTCCCAAAATGTAAAGACTCTTCTGAAGAGATCAGCAGTGAGATTCATAAATTTGCTCTTTTTTTAGTATTATGTGATGAAATCTGTGAATATTTGGAAGATCTGCATAACTCAGTGAATTCATATTTTCAGATGACTAATGCATAATGTTACAAAATCATGTATGAGTATAAGATCATTCAAAGTGCAAGATAAACCAGTGAATTTTAATGTTACAGGATACAGAAAGTTCACATGGTTTTAGAGTTTACTTTGCAGACAAACATTAGGAAACTACCACTGAGGAGTTTTAGTGTAATATCAAAGAAGACTATCCATGTTTATGTGAAAAAGCTATTGAAATACTCCTCCCTTTCCAAAGGGAGGTCAGATTTTCTTCATATATTTGAAACAAAGCAATTTGTTAGAACAGATTGCATGTAGAGGCTGATCTGATTATCTAGTTAGCTCTTTTTCACTAAACCACATATGAAAGAGATTTGCAGAACTATAAAACAATTCCCTTCTTTTTACATAGTTATTTTTTGTTTTGGAAAATAGCTTTCTGACTCAAGATCTTCCCTGTGATAATATGCCATCAATTTATGAATATAATTTTAAATGAGTTAATAGTACATAGTTCAACATTGCCTCAGCTTTAATCTCTAACACATTAATTATGAATGGATATAATCATTTTAAATAAATGAAAGTTATTTAGGATCCCTTATAATTTTTAAGAGTATAAAGGCATTTGAAGACCAACAATGTTGATAACTGCTGGCTTCCATCATAGTTTTTTCTCTCCCTGTTTTTCTCTCTGTTTCTGCCTCTGTCTTCTCTGTGTTTCTGTCACACACACACACACACACACACACACACACACACACACATTCTTGCTTTCTCTGTCCCTATTTCTGAATGATTTCTAGTACTGTACCAGTATAACCCTAATTAATCATTGTATCTTAATAATATTTTTAGTATCTGAAAGGGCTAGACCATTTCCAAAATTGTTTTTATCTTGAACTTCCTTTTTATTATCTGAAATATGTTATTCAAAATCAATTTTATATTACATAATTGTATATTATATTATGATAGTCAAAAAACTTGGTATCTTAGTTGGAATTGTGTCTTATTTATCTCAGATTATCTTAGATTATATCCTAGAAATAACAATTATCGTAGAATTATCACCTGTCTAAAGAAAAACAAAAAATCAGTGCCTTTGTTACACTTTGACTTTTTATGAGCATATTAGTAAGTAGCGTATAAATTGCTTGAAGTCAGGAGTCTTGCTATTTATTTTTGTGTGTATTCCATACACATAGAAGATGTTGATTAAATATTTATTTTTATGAATTACCCAGTTTTTATAAATAAGTAAAATTTTCATTTCATTCAGATTAAGGACAGACATGGTTGTATTCATACCAATGTTTTAATGATTGGAGAACTTTTAAAAGATACTTTTTATGTCATTAGATTATAAATTTTAACATTATATGAAAATAGCATAGATAATGGCAGTGTTATAGGATTTCATCTTTGAAGACTCAGTCTTTAGATGCATTTCTCCATGTTTCTTCTTATATGTTTGACCAAGGATTTCTGTCAGCCATTTCTCAATCTAAAAATAAAAACAAATAAAAATAAATATCCTATCCAGGAGGGACAAGGACAAACAAATCCTTTTTATTTCCTACTTTGTATCACTTTACAGTACCATTATGTGGCTTTTGTTCAGGTTTTATAAACTAAGATGCATAAAATTGGAGTTGAATGCCAGTCTTTATTGCTAGCCAAAACTAAGTCTGTTGTACACAGCTGTGTTTAAGAGAATGTTATTGTTTATAATGAAATGTTTTAGATATTCAAAGTGTTTTGGCAGTTAAATAGAAATTCTCTCTTTGGAAAAGTTTACACATTTTTTGAAAATAATTATTGATATAAAGTGAATTCTAATTATCTAAACAGACAAGTCATTTGTAGACTTATTAGACCAAAGCCATTAAAAAAAAAAAAAACACTTGTAACAGCCAGGTATATATAATTATACATAATCTCAATGAGCCATTAGACTAATCTGCTCAAATCATCCAAATCAAATTGGAAATTTAAAATAGAATAGCATAACATGTCTGAAAAGTCATTAAGAATCTACCTGTACTAAATAAATAAAAAGTATCTTAGGAGGGTTTGAAAAATAGAAAAATTTAAATTCTCAAGAGAAAGAGAAACTGATTCATATTCTAACATATTACATATGTTTAACTCCAATTCCCTTTATGTTGTATTTATATTGTCCCCCGACACTGACTCAGCTATTCATGAATTCCATGCAATTGAATTAGTTACATACGCTATACAACAGTGACCTTGCACTCAAATTTTTGTAATTGAATTGTGCATACAAATTTAAATTTTTTTTCAATAACTTGCCGGGAATGGCATATAGCATCTCCAAAAGCAGACTCTTCAAATGAGTAATGGCTATTTTATTTTTCTTTGAGAAAACCAACCTAAAGTAACAATCTCTGTTGATGCTTGCTCAGATCAGGTGGACCAAAACAGCAGGAAGTGCCTCTGACAGATTCCAAGACTCAAGTGTCTTCAATGAGACTTTGAGGATTACAAATATTCAGCGTCACCAAGGAGGCCGGTATTACTGTAAAGCAGAGAATGGCTTGGGGTCCCCAGCGATAAAGTCAATCAGAGTGGATGTATACTGTAAGTAACTTCCAGAAAACTATAATTAAGTCTACTATGGCTTTCTGTCCTACAGCTTGAGATCCATTTTTTCTGTCTATTGAGAAAACCTATGATTTATTCCGAAGCATAGGATTCTGTTTAGTTGAGGATAAAAAGTATTTAAGATAGCAAAAGCTCATTTACTATACTTACTGAAGAAAGAGTCTCCATTAAGATTTTTCATAATTTTTATGTGAAAGTAATACATTTTCATTATAGAATATTTAAGAACCAGAGTAACAAGAAGTCATTAAGTATTACTGATGACCCCACCAACGGGCATTAGGGTTTGAATGTATATACTTCCTACCTTTATATAGAAGTATATAAATGCATTTTTATAACTGCATAAGGAAAATACACAATTCATACTGTAACTTGTTTTGTTAACATTACCTCTGTATGAATTTAGCTGTTCTTGTTTTTGTAAAGGCAAACCATATACAAGATACTATTTGAATTGGCTTGTGAATGACCAAAATCTCTAGGTAGACTCAGTTTTTGATCCACCTGCGTTGAAGGCAATCAGTACCTTGGACAATGCTGTGCCACCTGGGAAGTATTTGTTGATTTTTTTTGGTCCTTAGTCTCATTTTTCCACTTTTTGCTGTTAGCAAATATACTTAAAATTTTCTTGGTCTCCTTACCTTGTTCCCCAACCAAATATATCAAGGGCCTACATTCAGTTTGTTCTTTTGCACAGGTTTAATCCATCAGTCCATGACCTTTTGATGAGAACTTGCATTTTTTTTAACTCTCCACTGTTAGAATAAAAAGATTTTTTTTTCTTTCCTCAAAGTAATTCAGGCATAAGTAACAAGTGAGCAGTTCCTGTTTTTCTATTTATCTTTCATTGTGTCCCTTTTTTTGTTTTGCAATGTGGGACAAGTGTTGCATATTTAAGAAGGTGACTGGAATTATATATGATTTACTTATTGTACCATTTGCTGCAATTTTTTTAAATTTTTATTTAAACATATAATGTAACCCCACCACCCTCTCCCAACACCCCTCCCTCCCACCCCCTTCAGTTTGTTTTATGACATTAAGAGTCTCTTTTGGTTTGTCTCCCTCCTGATCCCATCTTGTTTCATTTATTCTTTTCCTACCCCTTAACCCCCACCCCCGTTGCATCTCCACTTCCTCATATCAGGGAGATCATGTGATAGTTGTCTTTCTCCGATTGACTTATTTCGCTAAGCATAATACCCTCTAGTTCCATCCATGTCGTCTGAACATACCCGATCTCGTCTGATCTCAGAAACTAAGCAGAGTCGGGCCTGGTTAGTACTTGGATGGGAGACCATTTGTTGCAATTTGTTGCACCATCTCATTCAGTTATTCAGGTGACTGGGAAGTGGGTGGCAGGGCTGTCTTTGTGATTTATCATGCACTTGGATGCTTGTTCCCTTCCTGGAAAGGATGAGAGAGAAGGACTGTCCCATTCATTCTAGCACCTTCTAGCCCCTTAGTCATCCCCTGGCATAACTCAGGCACCTTCATCCCACGTGCTACTCTCAGCGCACACAGGCTGGTCATACCTATACACTGTCTCACCACAGTATAGCCTCTGGCCCTTCTCCTGATCAAATATTTCCAGTTACATATATTTAAACAACAACAACAACACTGTTTTTACAGTTTTGTTCATATGTAATTATTTATTTATTCTTTAAAAAAGATGTTATTTATTTGACAGAGAGAGAGAGTATGCACAGGCAAGGGGGAGAAGCGCAGAGGGAGAGAGAGAAACACACTCCCAGCTGAGCAGGGAGCTGGATGTGGGGCTTGATCCCAGGACCCTGGGATCATGACCTGAGCCAAAGGCAGGTGGTTAGCTGACTGAGCCAACCCAGGTGCCCCCATGTATAATTTTTTAAAGGTTTTATTTAAATCCCAGTTAGTTAACATACAGTGTCATACGGATTTTAGGTATACGACACAGCGTTTCAACACTTCTATCCAACACCAAGGTGCTCATCACAAGTGCCCTCCTTTTTTTTCTTTTTTAATTTGGTATTTTTTTTATGTTATGTTAGTCACCATACAGTACATCATTAGTTTTTGCTGTAGTGTTCCATGGGTCATTGTTTGTGTATAACACCCAGTGCTCCATGCAATATGTGTCCTCCTTAATCCCTATCGCCGATTTAATCCCCTCATTTGCCTCTTTTCTGGTAACCATCAGTTTTTTTTCTCTATTGTTAAGAGTCTGTTTCTTGGTTTGCCTCTCTTTCTCTTTTTCCTTTTGCTCGTTTGTTTTGTTCCTTAAATTCCACATTTGGTAGTTGTCTTTTTCTGACTGATTTATTTCATTAGCATAATACTCTCTAGTCTCGTCCATGTTATTGCAAATGGCAAGATTTCATTAAAAATTTTATATGAATAGTCACTCTGGGAAACAGTATGGTTGTTTATATCATAATTTTTAATTAAACTAAATTTAATTTAAATGAATTACACACTTCTATAATATAACTTTCTAGAATACATACTTGTGCTTCTTTTGTTATTATAGATTTGATCATGAAGTCTTAAAGAATTTTTTTTTTTTAAAGAGAGAGAGAGCACAAACAGTGGAGAGGGTCGGAGGGAGAGGGAAAAGCAGGGTTCCCACTGAGCAGGGAGCCCGATGTGGGACTCGATCCCAGGACCCCAGATCATGACCTGAGCCAAAGGCAGGCAGTTAAGTGAGCCACCCAGGTACTCCTTGGTTATGAAGTTCTAAAAAACACAACTTCAATACCTTCAACACAATTTAAAAATCTAAAAAGTTCTGGAAATTGAAGGAGTGTATTTGCTACTTGCTTTGTTGGACTTTATTGGTACATTTTTTCACAAAACCTGATATGAACTAGTTTGGTGGCAACATCTGATTTAAAAATTACGCAAATAGAAAAATAGAAAAGACTTTATGCTCTTTATTTACCCTGCTTTGTTTGAATAATCATATGATTTGCTCAGGAAATAATGTGTCTGATTACACAGTATTGCCACAGAGCCTGCTGGATATGTTATGTGATGCATGGTATATGCACTACATTATCTTTTGAAAATCTGAAATAGACTGAAAAACATTCCAGAAAGGTTTTGAATAAGAGATTCAAAGTGACTTATAAGTGACTTTCACTGCCACCCCAAGAGGTTTGATAATAATTTATATATATAATAATAATAATAATAATTAATTAATTATGTTACTGGGTTAAAAATCAAATAGAAAGGGGGCGATGACATTTTTAAGGACTTAGTACATTTTTTCTCTTCCTCTTACTATGAAGCCATTTCAGTACTAGTCTGCATTATACCCACCTTTTTCTTTTCTTTTTTTTTTTTAAGATTTTATTAAAATTTTTTTTGACAGAGATAACAAGTAGGCAGAGAGGCAGGCAGAGAGAGAGGGGTAAGCAGACTTCCTGCTGAGCAGAGAGCCTGATTCGGGGCTGGATCCCAGGACCCTGAGATCATGACCTGAGCTGAAGGCAGAGGTTTAACCCACTGAGCCACCCAGGCGCCCCATATACCCACCTTTTTCAATCTCTTCATGTCTCTTGCTGTCCAGACGCAGTTGTACCTCATT
Source organism: Taxidea taxus jeffersonii (assembly GCA_003697995.1). NCBI lineage: Eukaryota > Metazoa > Chordata > Mammalia > Carnivora > Mustelidae > Taxidea > Taxidea taxus. The sequence goes on along the minus strand of RCUC01142955.1, from coordinate 12,786 downwards.
TAGTTTATGTTGCACACTTTGGTAGAAATGATAGCACTCCTCCCTCCAGTATTCCGAAGCCCAATTAGCCTATTAAGACTTGGGTCACCTTCCAAGCAGCCAGGGCTGAAGGCACTTAACTTGTTTCCTTCTTCTTTGGCTTCCTTTGGGATTTTCCCTTTACAACCAGGACTTGACAAACATCTTATTTTATGTTTTTTAAGTGAAATGTCACTATGATACATATCATAGTGAAGTGCTATTTTCAGTTCTTTTCTTTATATCCAAGATTTATTAGAAAGCTGTCTAAATTATATTATTTGAGAAAATAACATGTATTAAATTATGGACCCTATGGATAAATGTGACATTGCGCTAATCTAAATTCTCCATGTAATGCCTTACTTTCAGGAAAGAACTTTCTTATTAGGATCTAGACATATGTTTTAAGTGGTTATGCCTATTTTTGAAGGTTTGGATAAATAAATTCCTCCAGATAGTAAATTGTTAAATGTTTCAACTAATGAGAATACTTCATAGTAGAGACAGGGAGTCCTACTTGAGGAATCCGTCATTCCACATATAATCTTGATTGAAGACTATAGTTTTTTGGCTCAAGTGTGTGTTCTCTACATGAATCTTTATAACTTAAAACTTGTTCTGTCATTGTTAATAAGAACATGACTAGCAAATAAATGCTGCATTTAAATTTGGCAACCCCATTGTCTAAAGTTGGATTATGTCTTAAGATTCATCTGTTCTTGGATTTTTATTTAATGTTGGACTATGTGATTGAATAAATACTAATTTTTATAAACTGTAAATAAGAAAGCAACTTTATTTCAGGTACTTCTACTTTAATTATTTTAGAAAACACTAAAATAATAGCACCAGTTTTCCTGTTTGGAGCCATGGTTTTAGAATCATCACTTAAACTGTAGATTTCTATTTCTTTTCATAACTAGTTCCCTGAGTGGAACTGTCATCAACATCGGTAGAACTTGAAACATAAGATGGGCATAGAATACAAAATACAGAAGAATCTGCAGATGAAGATTATATATATATTATTTGTATTCTAATATACAATAATAAACAGAGGCAGATGATGTTTTGAATTTAACAAAAATTCTAACAAATAATATTAGAATTTAACTTTGAACCAAAGTATTAATTTTAAGGTCACTATTTTTTTTAATTTTTTTTAGATTTTATTTATTCATTTGACAGACAGAGATCACAAGTAGGCAGAGAGGCAGGCAGAGAGAGAGAGGAGGAAGCAGGCTCCCTGCTGAGCAGAGAGCCCAATGTGGGGCTCGATCCCAGGACCCTGAGATCATGACCAGAGCCGAAGGCAGAGGCTTTAACCCACTGAGCCACTCAGGTGCCCCAAGGTCACCATTTTTATGGAGAGTTTTCATAAAGTGAAAATGTAGACCTCTCATTAATCTAATCATAAGTTTCTAGACTTTAGAGCTAAGTCCTACCTAAGATAAAATTTAGTGATAGGCCATCATTATTTTGATGAGAAAATTTTGTTTCACAAGGGAAACTTGCTACAATGCTGACTGATATAGAATAAGGTGGTTTTTGTTAGGTAGATATTTTGAAATATCTGTATTAACATTTTGATGAATTTGGGAAGATTAATTAATCTGAATTAGCAATTTCTTCCCACAAAATTTTCTAAAATTTCATGTAGTAGAATTGGACCATATAGTTTTTATAAAGCAACTGCAAAATGTTGTTTTATTTATTGCTTACTATTTCAATCCAGAATGCTGTTTCCTCTGTTACTATTTTGAGAAACTAGAACTATGTTCCTTACTTTGTATGACCTATGATTTTTTTTAAGAATTTTAAAAGCATTGGAATTAAAGCAAGGGTTTTATGAGCTATAATATCTTAGTAAAAGCATATTTTATAACTAGGCAAATTTCATGACCACATAGTGATTTACTTTTTTTTTTTTTCTAAAATCTGACCTAGTCATTTATATATTTCTGATCAAAAGATAATTGATTGCAACTTTTCATTTGCTGGGATATGGCTTCTGAGAGTCTGAAAACTAATAGTTGTATGTTTGACAGAAACATGTAGAATTAGTCCTACTTAATGCACTCTTCATGTCTTCTCCCTAGACCCATGTTGAAACACTAGTAAAGGAATAAAACAACAATAACAAACACAGGATATAGAGAATGGGAGAGGAGATGAAGGAAAAACAATTTTGAAGGAAAAGAATCAGATCAGGAAATGGCCACTGTTTAGCATACTAAAGAATGCTTAAATCAAAGGCATCAATTTAAAGGACAGAACTGGCATACCCATGCTGTAGAATCCTTAAAAAGCTCAGTAACTGGAGACTCCATTTAGTTCTTGAGTGAGAATGTAATTTAGTCTAAAAACAGGAGAAGTGACTGAAAGTCTATATTAGAGTTACATATCCAGATCTCCTTCCACATCTCAAACAGTTCTATGCCTAACCACCTCCTTTTCCCTGCCAGCTTCCCAGTCAATCCCCACAGAAAACCAGGATTTTTTAATTTATTTTTATTTAAAAAAATTTTTTTTAATATGAAATGTTGAACTGGAGAAATTTTGAACTAAGAAACTTGGAATCATCAGAAACAAGAGACAACATACTGTAGTTAAATCAGTGTTATTAAGTCTAAGTTTACATATTCAGCATGGTCTCTTCTCACATTTGATTCTGAAAATGCCTTCCTGTCAGAATATTAGAGAATTCCTGTCCAGGGAAACCTATAAACTCTTGAGGAAAGGCTACGGATCCTGACAAGTGTGGAACTTCACGACAATAGTCCAACTAATATACTTACAATAAAGCCTCCTATTGATCAACAGAACTACCAATATGCTCTTTCATAACTGACTATTTAACAGGAATATACCCCATACCCTCACATTTGAGACAATCTTCAAACAAAAGAAATAAACCGAGAAAAAGAAATAGGAAAAAGAAATCAGGAAACAAGGATAATTCAGCGGGCCAAAATACAAAATAAAACACAATTCGTTGATTGTTTTAATTTGTATTCAGAAAAAAAAGAAAATATTGCATGTATACAACAAAAACAGGAAAACTAAAAACAAGGAATTTTCAGAAAACAAAAAAGAACTCTTGTTTTTTTTGTTCTTTTTTTGTTCTTTTTGTTTCAGAAAACAAAAACTCTTGATTATTAAAAATGATAAGATAAAAATCGACAGAAGGTATGAAAGATAACTTTGAAATCTTACAGGGAGTAAAGCAAAATTTAATAATCAAAGGGATAGAATAAGAAAGAGAAGATAAGAAAATGGAAGAATTAGTCCAGCTGATCTAACATTTGAATAAAAATTCCAAACAGATAAAATAGAGGTGGAGGAATTATTTTTTAAATAATTAAAATTTCCTATCATAGTTGGACATGTGTTTTCAATAACTATGTGTCTAGTACAGTGCAATAAAGAAGATCCACACCAAAACACATCAATATACAATTCAGAACACTAGGAGAAAGTGATCTTAAAAGTTTCCAAAGAGGGGCACCTGGGTGGCTCAGTGGGTTAAAGCCTCTATCTTCAGCTCAGGTCATGATCTCAAGGTCCTGGGATAGAGCCCTGCATCCTGCTCTCTGCTCAACAGGGAGCCTGCTTCCTCCCCCCCCTTCTCTCTGCCTGCCACCCTGCCTACCTGTGATCTCTCTCTTTGTGTCAAATGAATAAATTAAAAAAAAAAAAAAGTTTCCAAAGAGTTTTTCTTTTTTTTTTCCAAAATGGTCACATGTAATGTATTAGGAATTAAAATGCACAGGTCTTCTCAATAGGAATCAGGAAGAAAACAACCCAGTAATGCTTTCAAAATTTGGAAGGAAAATTATTTCCAAACTAGAATTTTTCACACAGCCAGTTACTGTTTTTTCCTTTTTTTCAAATACCAAAGAAGATCCTTTTTAGAAGAAGACATTTTTAGACCTATAAAATTTCCAGCTTTTTTTCTGCCTTGTTACCTTTCTCAGAACACTACTTTTATATATGTTGCACCAAAACTAGAAATCAAATGAAAAAAGAGGAAGAGATGTAATAACAGTAACAATAAAATAGGAGATTGTGTATAGAAGAATATAGAAGGGAATCCCAGGATGATATTGAAGCAAGACACCGTGATGATAGCTGTGCATTTGGTCCCGAGGACAACCGAGACAGACTGAAGCTGGAAAAGGCTCCATGAAGGGTGTTTTCATGAAGCAGATGCAACTGATGGGTTGCCTGGTTTTAGAGAGGAACTTCATGGTTTTCATGGAAAGCTTAATAACGGGGTGATGATAGATAAGCATTCACAATTGAGGACATGAAGTACAGATGTTACTGACAGAAGGCAAAGAAGAAGTTGTATGAAATGAAATGTAATTGAAATATATTACAAGGTTCAGCTGTTCCCAATACTTCCATAGTCATCCATAACAAGAGCACTTGACTTAACCAAAAGTATGATATAAAAAAGATGGGAGAGGGACGCCTGGGTGGCTCAGTTGGTTAAGTGGCTGCCTTCGGCTCAGGTCATGATCCCAGTGTCCTGGGATCGAGTCCCACATCGGGCTCCTTGCTCGGCAGGGAGCCTGCTTCTGCCTCTCTCTCTGTCTGCCTGTGCTCGCTCTCTCTCTAACAAATAAATAAAAATTAAAAAAAAAAAAAAAGATGGGAGAGGGTTGGTATAGAAGGGTTAGTATGGTTGTAAAGGCTACTCTTGAACAGGAAAAAAGCAATAAGACAATATGAAAATGAAAAGAAAAACAGTCTATAAGTAGCAGTTAAACATTTAGAAATATGAAGGCAAAACCTAGACTGGTTAAGAGATGAATTAGAAAAGGTTGCCTCTGGGTACTGGAAATACTTTAGGTTGTGTTTTGTATAATTATTTGGCTTTCTAAACTATGTGCATGTATAATTTGTTATTTTTTTAATTCATAAAATATGGATTTGAAGATTTTGCCTTGGAGGTCCTTGTTATTAAGCCCTTATAATATGTCAAAACTGACTTCATTCCAAATTGTATCAGAAGATTATTGTCTTCTAAAACTTAAGACTTGATTTATATTCACATTTTTCTTGAATTCTTCATAATAACTGATATTCCTTGATATCTGACACCAAATAAAATTGGCTGAAAAGATATCTTACAAGTAAAAGATAGGCAATAACAAGGGATATTAGTGTTAGGTTCTAACTAATTTTACCCCAGAACTTGATAGGATTAAAATCAGGTTAATCTCCTCTACCATTTATTTGCACATTGTTTAGGATGAAATTAAGTAAGTTTGACTCTTCATTCATTCAGGAAATATTAAGTGTCTATTCAAAATATAATTCCCTTAAATTTTGTGAGGCTACAAAGGAATTATCAAATAATTTGTAGTTTCATTGAGTTTAAACTGCTTAAAGAGACAACACGAAATATATAATTCATTTAAATGGAATACAAATGTTAAGCAATCGGATAAATAACATAAATTATACTACACAACATGAATGATGTGTCAAATGGCACAGAAAGTATAGTGCTGGGTGTAAGAGGGTCCTGTGGACTCTTACCATAAAAGCAGTAGGGTTTACATTGTAGTTTGAAGGATGAGATTTCAGAGAAAATTACTCATGACATTTCTACATGTCTTTTGGCAGTTTTTGTTCAGAACTCTCTTTTCAAGGATGTTTGTGTAGCCAACGGCCTCTAATACTAGAGATAGCGTCTGTCTCCAGGGCCGAGAGCAATTTGTTTCCTGACCAGGATAATAAAGGTAATGTCTATCAGGAGCCAAGATTAGGCAAGTTTTCTAGCACAACTTTTAACATTGGGAGTTTCCTAGGCTCAGGATTCCTTAGCTGTGTCACAAACTGTATGTGCAGAATTCATTTGGGCTGGCCCAAGATCGTCCCCCTGGAAACTGAGGGAGGAAGAGAACCTATGAAAACATAAGGTTTATATATATATCCATTGGAGATCTGGGTAATAACATCCTTTGTCTCTGACTCAGAAGTCTCAGGTCTCCCGCAAGCATCCATGAAATGGTGACAGGCTAACATGTTAGCCAGCAAAATAGGGAAAATACCAAATTCTTAAAAGAGTTTTGACACAGAGTTTATGTAAGTAGAGGGGAAGGCCAGAGGTAATCCATAGTGAGTGAGCATTTTGATTAAAAGCACAGAAGAGGATTAAATGAACTGTATTTGGAGCTGGGCCGGGGCGGGGGGGTCTGGGGGGAAGGATACTGACTTAAATGGGGGATTAGAGGAGGAATGAGAGCTTAATTTGAAAGATGGGCTGCCAGATTGTGTTGAAATCCTACTGCCAGTGTTTTCAGACCAAATGAATGATTCTCTGCCATGTATGCTAAGATCTAAAGAAATTAAAACTTCAGAATTACTAATGAGAGTCAGCAATCTCCTAATACTAACACTGCTTCATTTGTCCTAAGAAGCAGCAACTACTCATCGAGAACCCCAAGATTCATTTTTGGAGAAGGAGTATAATATTTTATATTAATAGAAATTTATATGTACATAAATAGATATGCAATATATGTAATATATAATATATATACACAACTTATATAAATTATTATACTCCTCTAAAAATTATATGAATCATTATATATATATTTATGTGAATATAAATATGCAAATTTATATATACATATAAATATTTTATATATAAATATCTAAATATGATGTAAATATAAATATATATAAATATAAATATAAAGCAGGCTCATGGAAGCTTGAAGTTTTCATACTGAAATATATTTCTTACCTTGAGATTCTTGAGGACATTTAAACAGTTTTCTGAGAATGTGTTCCCCTAATTCTTTCACTTATTCTTAGCCATGACTATATTGCTCACAGGGTAATAGAGGTCATGCAACTTTAAAGGTTAGGGTTTGATTAAAGATGATTTTTAATTCAAAAAGAAATTAGATTCAGAGGCATTAGCTTAATAAGTTTTCATGTGTGCAGACACTGTTCACACATGAGACAAATCTTTTTCAATATCCATTAAACATTTTATAAACCTTCTTATTTCTGAAACATATTCCCTACTTTAATTTCACTTAGTAGATTGCTGCATTTCATTACATTCAGACCAGACAGTGAATTTTTTCTTAATCCTTGTCTGTTAGATTTATTTGTTATATTTTTACCTGATAAATTAGTGGGAAATTAGGATGATATTTTACTGATTTATTCCCCAAATACAATTTACCTATGTTAGAAAGAAAAATTATAAACTATACAGTAAAAAATTATTGACAGTGAGTAATTTCGGTTTATTTTTATTAGACCCATCAACATGATTTATGGATAACAAAGTTTAGAAAAAGGGCTAGAATGACAAATGGGAATTCTGGTACGCCCTGCAAGAAAACTAATGCCTGAAGTCAGTCTTATCAAGCATCATTTTCTTATTTACCAACCCTTCTCCCAAAACCTCAGTCTTGGATTTGGAAAGTCTTAATAGTGTTTGATGTGGTAATTACAGTGCTTATTAAAAGTGGGTTACTGTCGGGGCACCTGGGTGGCTTAGTGGGTTAAGCCTCTGCTTTCAGCTCAGGTCATGATCTCAGGGTTCTGGGATCGAGACCCGCATCGGGCTCTCTGTGCAGCAGGGAGCCTGCTTCCCCCTCTCTCTCTGCCTGCCTCTCTGTCTACTTGTGATCTTTCTCTCTCTGTCAAATAAAGAAATAAAATCTTTAAAAAAATGGGTTACTGTCATGATAGTTACCTTATTAATAATTTCAAGACAGAATTTTGCAATATTGTGTATACTGCACATGAAGAATACTTGCTTATCAGAGTTAGATGCTCATGGAGCACATGACGAATCACATTCTGAACAGTGTTAGAGTTACTAATAAAAGAACTTATAAAACATATCCTTCATTAAAAATAAGAGGTAAGCATGTAGAGACTCCTGCCAAGGCAAGGACCATGCCAACATCATGCTGAGAGGGTCTGATTTATTGTTAATATGTTAGTTTTATTGTTAATTGATTGTTAATATGTTGACATATTTATTTTAACAAGAATTTTGCTCTTTTTAAAGTGCTTTAGTTTTTTTCTGCAAATCTTGTTACTTGTTTGTAGATTTTTTTTTTAATCGCATTGGCTCATAACTTTTAGTATGCAAACATATGTCTCTCTCTTTCTTGTGACCATTTTGAATATTCAAACTGAGGCATTCTAATGCCCGGAGCTTTTTTTTCTTTTAACAGATTCATTATTTCCACTTAATTTATTATCCTTTGTATGTAGTATTTCCAAACATTTTATCTTCTAGTGTACTCTCTTAACATGCTAAATTTTGTCAGTATTTTTCCAAAAACTTTAGTAAAGCTGATTCACAGTTTTACTGTAGATATGAGCTGATCCATATAGTCTAAATTGGAAGTATTTTTTTAAAGATTTTATTTATTTATTTGACAGAGATCACAAGTAGGCAGAGAGGCAGGCAGAGAGAGAGAGGAAGGGAAGCGCTCCCTGCTGAGCAGAGAGCCCGTTGCGGGGCTTGATCCCAGGACCCTGGGATCATGACCTGAGCCGAAGGCATAGGCCTTCCACCCAGGCGCCCCTAATTTGGAAGTATTATCCTTATAGTCAAGAAATGTGAATTCTTACTAGTAAAATTGTTAGTTTTGGTTTCTTAAAAAATTTAAAACAGTAACATTTTACTCTCTTGACTCTATCTTGTGGTCAAATGTTTTTAAACAGATACTTGAAAATTGACATTCTGTTAACATTATTTTTACAACTGATCATATTGTAATGCTAAAGGTAGAACCATATATTTATTCCTGTTTAATTTCATTTTATTTTCATCTGTACATACATATTTTAAGATCTTAAAACATATTTATTGTAGAATTTCATTTCCCAGTTATTCATTTCTTTTTTTTCTTGGTATTTTTCTATTTTACTTAAAAATATAATTGCTCCTTATTTTTCACTTAATTGATTGCTAAACATATTCTCTGGGAGCAACACCAAGATCAAACCACTTTAATATACTACAAACACATCCTAAATTTCAGGCTACTAGTCATGACTTGTAGTAGACTCTTTCTTCCAATGTTTATTTCCTTAATACATAGATGAACTCTGTTTCTCAGTCTTGGTTCATCTAGTTGTGGTCATGAGACTAATTTTGGTCAGTGGCGTAAGAGAAGAAGTGATATATGTCACATTCAGGCTGAGTGCCTGAAACATCTCATGTAGTTCTTCACACATTGTCTTGATTTATGTATCTTTGCATATACAGTCTCCAGTAATGTGTCTATGGATCCTGTGGTTTTTGGAGACACAGGATGGAAGAATGTTGAATCTCAGGGTCACCATTTAGAGGACGGCTACCTAGGAGACCAATTAGTGTAGGAACAATTGAATTGGAATTTTCATGAGAGGAAATTGTTTTGTTTTGTGTTAAGCCACTGAGATTTTAGGGATATTTGTTATACTTGTTCTAATTGCGGTCTTCTTTACTGTTTTACTGTTTCTATCCATTCTCCATTTCTACAATGTATTCAGGAAATTATAGAGCATGTCAGAAAATGTGTTGGTCAATTTATTTTTTTCAGCACATCTGAATTGACTTAGAAGTAAGTACACTGCAACTTGTGAAAGTTGTGAAAGAGAAGAAATCCGTTTATTGAATATATTCATGAAATGGATACAGCAGGAAAATCACTGATTTCTTAGATCTTAATTATACTATCCCTACCCCCAGTCTAGGAGATACTCCTGGTCTGAGACCTCTCCCCCCCGGAACTCTATGCTAATACATTTTGAGGCTGATCCATTTTCTAGTTTCTCAGTTCTCCCCTTCTTTTGTGAAATGTGCGGTAGGACTGTGTCTCAGTAGAAGAATATAACACCAGGATGTTAATTTATTTCTGTGGTGAATTCTCAGTATTTATTAATACCTCACTGAAATTCTATCCTTTAAAAAAATTATCCAGTTTTTATTTGTCTAAAGCTGCTACAACAGGAGTATAAAGAAGTAGTTATTGTTTACTTAACAAAGCCAGTTTAGGGCACCTGAGTGGCTCAGTCGGTTGAGTCTGGCTCTTGGTTTCGGCTCAGGTCATGATCTCAAGGTCATGAGATTGAGCCCCACAAGGGGCTCTACACTTAACAAGAAGTCTGCTGGATATTCTCTCTCTTCCTTTCTCTTGACACCCCACCTCCACTGCTCACATGGTTGCATGCTCTATCTCTAAAAAAAAAACAAAAAACACTATATATATATACATATATATATACACACACACACACTTTATATATATTAATATAAGTTTATATATACTTATATATACTTTATATATAATATACATATATATTATATATTAATATATTAATATATACTGTATATATTATATATACTTATATACTTGATACATGTTATATATTATATATAATATATATGCTTATATATTATATATAATATATATGCTTATATATTATATATAATTATATATATACTATATAATACACACACACACATACACATACACACACACACATATTATTAGTGGTAGTTGGTATATAAATACCCCAGCTCCCTTGCTCCTTGGATGGGATGACTCAGAGAGGCAGTTTCACTGTCCCAGAATTCCTCAGGAAAATTAAATTCCAATTCCTCGTGGTTGTCACTAGCTTAATAATGCACTCTTTATGTTTGTTTCCCCCACTTGTCCAATAACCTACTGGTGTTTCTGGGAACACTTTCAAATGCACTGCTTGCACTTGAGTGTTTGCCTCAGAGTTTGCCTTTGGGGAAACTCAGAAAGCACATCAATAAAGAAAGGCTGTTTAACTTGTTATAATGGTACATTATTCTAGAATGTGCAGGTGGATTTTAGTTTTTAGAGCAAGTAACACAGCTCTCTGACTTATTTGTATTTTTAGAACCTTTATCAGAAGTTACTTTGCACTGAGTAAGTATTAAAATATTGATTACCACATATTTTGGCTGACTTATCTAATTTTTAATATGATTTTCTACATAATCACAAAGCATCTTTTAAACAATAATTTCAACATAAATTTCAAGGTAAATTTTATTTCATCTCTGGAGAAGAGCAAGTCTTGAATTCATTTTTTATTCTCTTCTCACAGTGAGTTTCATGTATAGTCATCAAATTCAATGAAACAGATTCTGAAGCATGTGTTTGGGTCTGTAGAAGACTTAGCTTTTCTTAGCTCCCCATCAACATCACCTATTTCATACCTGGTCACTGATTCTTGTTCAGAGAACTTAATGGAAGAGTTGCTTTTAAATCAATGTAGTCCTGTCTTTATCGAGCTGCTTATTATCTATTCACCACTGATTGAACATATCCTTTCAAGAGATATTCATGGAGGACCTACTGGAATCCTTCCCTCATTCCACAGGCACACAATCAGAATAGCTACCAGCAGTTTTCTCTCAGTTGCTCTGCACCTGTTTCTACTGCCTTTAGGTTGTTGTGCTTATTCAGTCTGATTCAGAAAATCACAAATGTTCTGATAGCCTTCTGGAATGGAGGTCCCAGAAGGCCATTTCCAATTAGAGTCTGTCAGTTTGCAATGTTAATTGGAGGACTCATTATTGCAAAAGATTCTACTAGAAACTATGCTGAAAAATAAAACAAAATTACAAGGTGTTTGCCCTAAAGAACTATATAATTAGTTGGAGATTTTTAAAAATAGACACAAGAAATAGAAATCAAAATAGAAATAAGAATAGATATAGAAATAAATAGAAATAAGAAGTAAACTGGTGAATAAAATTAGTATGGATATTAAAAATACTAAAACAAAAGTGATCAAAATATGACATTAATTAGAAAATACTCCCACTAAATATATTAATGCAGTCAAGAAAATACATATAACTACTATATCAACATCCATTTAATTTCTTGGTTGTTAGTTTTATAAAAACTATCAATTCTTGAGCAAACTTATTAACTGAAAAGTAGCATTTTTTCACAAAAGTTGATGACTATTTAGGCAAAGAAAGTTTGCATCCAATTTCAGTAAACGTTATCCCTCATATCTACAGATTACTTACAAGGTCGCCTGGGTGACTCAGTTGGTTAAGCGTCTGCCTTCGGCTCAGGTCATGATTCCAGGGTCCTGAGATCCTGTCCCACTTTGGGCTCCTTGCCCAAAGAGCCTGCTCCCCCTCTCTCTCTGCTCCTCCTTTCTGCTTGTGCATGCTCTCTCTCTCAAATAAGTAAATAAATAAAACCTTAAAAGAAATAAAAACTACTTAAAATTTTTATCTGTCATAGTAAAGTTGTAAATCCATTGATTAAACCAAGTAAAAGTCCCTTGAAGAAACAGATTTATTGGCTCTATGAGATTCTTTAGTCAGTTTAATGACATTCAGATGCCTCTGCTGTGTCAGCTAGAGAATTGGAGTTGGCATTCAGTGTTGTGATTTCTAGTCAGTTCATGAAAGTCTGAGTCTAGTTTTTTCCCTCAAGAGCAAAGTCTGCTACTGTCAACTCTGTATTACATACATATTTCATTAAAAAAAGAAGAAAAACAGTTGGGAGAATTGGTATAATTTGTACAAATACAGTGAGTTAATAAAATGAATTGGATCTTAAAAATAGGTAAGAGGATGTTTAATTAGATTGATATAACATGTTTTTAAATCTAACCAATTCTGAGTCTCACTGAAAGGATAAACACATATATTTAGCCCTTGAGGCCATCATGTGACTAATACTTCCTCTGAATGTATTCAGAATGCATCATACTATCTAA
>RCUC01142954.1:0-15941 GCA_003697995.1 Taxidea taxus jeffersonii | reverse complement strand
GGATAGCACTGGTTTCAACACGCCATCACTTAGCTTCTCATGCGCACTGTTTCCTAACCTGCAAATCTGGATTCCTTCAATGACATGAAATTCAGAAATAACACACATAAATCATCTATTGTAGATTCTCAAAAAACAACTGCTGAAGAATATTACAGAATTTACACTGGAAAGGTTCCCAGCTAGGATGAGATTTCCCTAATCCTCTAGGCCAGCAAATCACCTCCCTGGTGTCCAGGGGCATAATGACCATCAAGGCAAAATGAAAAGAACTGTGGTAGCAGAAGAAAGTGCATGGAACCTGTCAGTCAAGGTACTGCTTCCTCCCCATCACATGGCAGTACAGAAAGGTCATTTTTTCCCCTAATTTAGGACTATCTCAGGGACTCCATAACTTGAATACCACTGTGATTTAAGGTCTTCCATCTTTCCTCCTGCATTTTGGAGAATCTATGCTTTGGCCAATTCATTAAAAAGCAGAACTACAAGAACTCAACACTAGACACTGATCAGTTTCAATAAAGCCCTCAGATGTATTTCAATTGATTCATCAATAGATTTTGCTTAAAAGTATAAAACATGTAATTAGGAAAAGGATGTTTTATACTTTACCAGTTAGAGTTTCCTAAATTTTGTATTACAGGTGAAAAACCAAGCTCAGGTAATAATTTCATCTGGAAAGCAGACGTATCCATCACAGAGCAGAATACAATTCTAGACATACAGTGGGAGCACAGTAAATGTTTACTGCAATGGGAAAGCATTACCTAGCAGACTAGCACCTGGTCAAGAGAATGAAATACATGTATATGAACTGTTCTTCTCCTCTAAGGAAGAGATGGCTGAAGTCCCCTACAATTTGACCTTTGCCTCTCTCTGACATCATCTCCTCCACCAAACACTAGTCTGCAATCACACTAAACATGCCCTACCACACCTGAGCATATAGTTACAATGATATCTGGAGTTCTCTAAATATATCATGCCTTTTCCTGCTTCTATGCTTCTGATGCTGTTATTCCCTTGCTTGCATCTCACCTTTCTCCATGTCCCTACCTCATCAAATGTGACATGTTACCTAAGAATGGGCACCAGTAAAATCTACTTCAGTAAGTCTCCCTAATTGCTCCCCAGTCTTGCCCCTCAGTGTGGGTGAGGGGCCCCTCATATATCCTTATCTGCTAACCTGTCACATCATGTTAAAGACAATTATCTGTTCACTTGTCTGCCATCCTAAATGGTGAATTCCTAGATGGTGGATCCATGGTTTTCATTCTCCTAATACAGTATTAGTCATCGAATAAAATGTTAATTGAATGCATGAATAAGTGAATGGATGAATAAATGAATTCATACTTTAGCCATAATTGTATTCAGCATGCAACAATTTTATTACCAACTTCAGAAATTTCCTTAAAATTTTAAAACTTAAAGTCAAATAATTACATTGATGAGAAACACCATTAACTTCATTTAAATAAAACTCAGCACCATTATCACATGTAATTTATAACAAAGCTAATCTAACTCATACTTAATGAGATGAATAATTATTATAGTGTCGTAAGTTCATTGGGCATAAAAGTCAGACAGTTAACATAAACAAATATAAGTAATTCTGCTTTTATTCTTCAGACCCACTGAGGGAAAAGAGAAAAGGAACTGAGCAAAGAAGGAAGGTACTCTGCCTGACTCCTTAATCAGGAGCTGAAGTTTTTCAGAGGTGAGTACATCCAATATCCTGCACTCTCAGGAGCTAAGTGTCACAAAATGTCATCCTTATCCATTTGCTGGTTCATTCATTAACCCTAACATTTGCCCCCAAAAATAGTGGGAAGAAGTTGGTCATTGTTTTAACTATCTCTCACCAATTAATTTCTGCAATGGACTTCTTTTTGGAAGCCCAAAGCCTGAATACCTGGGTGGCATTCAATAGCTGAAGAAGGGACAGGCAAATCCACTGCAGCATCAAGAATTAGAAAGGTACCTGGATACTTTCCCCTTCCCAGAGGTAGATTAAACTCTTGGTTAGAGAATTCTAGAGCAACTAAGCTCGAAATCCTGCACTAAAAGAAAGCCCTATCTAATTTCCCAAGTAAGACACCTAGGAATCATGAGAGAAACCAACACATCATTTTGCTCTGTCCTGGTTCTCCCCTCTTTCCCTTCCAGATAAAGATTGCAGTCATATGATGGCTTCAGTTCTATGCATCCCCAAAGTCAGTTTTTGCCATGGAGAATCTGAAGAACAGCATCCATGCCGATATGCTCAATGTTACACTCCAAGTACCAGCTCCCTTGGGAGGAATAAAAAGTCACACTGAATGACAGCACCCATAGATCAAATAAGAGAAGAGGGTGGAAGTCAGAGCAAAAGAATGGCACACCGAGCTCCTAGAAGGCACCAGAGAGCTTTACAGGTTGGGAGAGAAGCAGAAATAGGGAGAGAGAAAATGAAAAGAAAACTGGACATTCTCTTTCTGCATTTAAATTTAATAAATAGAAGGTGCCAACCCACAATTTTGTAGATAGATGGTCCCTACAGAATTCTATGTGTACATACCTACTGCTTGGAAAAAAAAGTACTTCAAAAGCATATTGGTCATCAAAATGAACAAAACCAACACTTTGTTCTCTGTTCAATAATACTTATACTACACATATTTCAAAGTGATATAGAGAACTCATTTTCTTTCATACTTCAAGTTGATTTTAATTTCAAGGTTCCTTGTTGAAATACAAGTTTAATAATATGGTGTGAGGTGAATAAAATTTTTTCAGTACATTCTTTGTAATTTTTTGCATTCTTTGTATTAGCATGAGACAATCATTCTATTTCGTTAATTTAAATTATTTTTAAATTGGCTTTATGCAAACTTGGTATTTGGGATATAATTTGGACTCCCACACATCTTAATTCATTTGGGATCCAATTAAATTATTTTGATATTCCAAAATGCTTAGCTCCCACTCATTCACTTTTCCCACCCCAACAGAGTTAATCTATTATATCTACTATGTAGGAGAGGAAGTCAGGTCAATTAAGTAAGGTGCTGTTAAGTGTAGTCAGATGAATCTGTTCTGTTCCCAACTTATATTCCACACTGCATGACTTTGGACTCATGACATCAACCCATCTGTGTGTGTGTCCTTAGCTGATAAGATGACTCATATCAGTGGTTTTATTATTCCCTTGGGTCAAAAAGGAAGATACGCAATACAGATCTTATTAGACTGGAAACTCCATGAAGGGCACACTAATTCTTCAACACTGTGAACACCAGTCCATCCTCCCCCATTCATACCACCTAGTCCAATATTCTAGAGGGCAGAAGACAGTTGATTAATTTTTTAGCTTAATTGGTTTGCTTTCTAAGACAAGTAAGTGTAAAGCTCTATAGAGAGAACAATTGATACAAGTTAGTCTAACCCAGTACTTCTGAAGGAAACTGTGCCCAACCAGGCACATATGACCCTGACTGTGAGAGCAGCAATGACAAAAGTCCGCTGAACAACAGAGTTCACTGACACATTGCTTACGAGGGGCTCTTGGAAGATATGCTAGATTCTACCTTCCCCTGTTGGAGCTTCCCTCTTCACATATGTATATTACAGGTTCCAAGAAATCTTACATTAAAAAAAAGTCATACTTAACTTTCTCTTATGCTTTTTCCAAATTTAATGGACCAAAAAGACTTTCTACAAGGAATAATAAATGACACCTTAAGAAATAAACTTTGGGAAACCTCATTATAAAACAGATAGTTGAAGGGACGCCTGGGTGGCTCAGTTGGTTAAGCAGCTGCCTTCGGCTCAGGTCATGATCCCAGCGTCCTGGGATCGAGTCCCACATCGGGCTCCTTCCTCGGCAGGGAGCCTGCTTCAACCTCTGCCTCTGCCTGCCTCTCTGTCTGCCTGTGCTCGCTCTCTCTGACAAATAAATGGATAAAATCTTTAAAAAAAAAAAAAAAAACAGATAGTTGAAGACTGACTATTCTGGGGACCTGAGTGGCTCATTAGTTAGGCGTTCCACTCTTGATTTTGGCTCAGGTCATGATATCAGGCTCTGTGCTCAGCAGGGAGTCTGCTTTAGGATTCTCTTTCTCTGTCTCTGCTCCTGCCCTTGCTCACCCTCTGTCTCTCTCTAAAATAAATAAATAAATAAATCTTAAAAAAAAAAAAAAAGAATGACTATACTATTGAGATTTTGGTCCTCTTCTGCTAACTTGGGAGGAATAATGTACATTTTACATGTTATTTTTCTCCCCTCAAAAGCATTTTACTCTGAAAAGTATTAAAACCTCTTTAAACTTCAATGAGTGGGGAGCATCTGGATGGCTCAGTGGGTTAAGCATCTGCCTTCGGCTCAGGTCAGGATCACAGGGTTCCAGGATCAAGCCCTGTGTCAGGCTCTCTGCTCAGCGGGGAGCCTGCCTCTACCTTTCTCTCTGTCAAATAAATAAAATCTTAAAAAGATAATAAAAAATAAGTAAAATAAGTAAAAAAAATAAAAAATAAGTAAAAATAGAGTGCAATAGGGGGAGGGGACTAAAAATCACTAAAATCCCACTTCTTAGGAAAAAAGAATCACACTTAATAATAGTCTGTGAACAGGGGCACCTGGGTGGCTCAGTGAGTTGAAGCCTCTGCCTTCGGCTCAGGTCATGGTCTCAGGGTCCTAGGATCGAGCCCCGCATTGGGCTCTCTGCTCAGTGTGGAGCCTGCTTCCCCTGCCCCTCTCTGCTTGCCTCTCTGACTACTTGTGGTCTCTGTCAAATAAATAAATAAAATCTTAAAAAAAAATAGTGTGTGAACATGGCCACCTACGTTCTGTATGTACATTTTTAATCTGACAAAAGATAGAGAATATCCATCAAAAATCTATAGCAAATATCATATAAGGGTAAACCACTGAAGCATTTGCTTTAAAATCAGGGATAAGACATTCCCTGCAATTATAGATACTATTAGAAACTGTACTGTAAGGAAAGAAAAAGATATAAAAGAAAATTTAGAAGACAAGAGACAAAACTCATTGCTGACAGATGATGACTACCTTTATAAATATCAGTTAAACTGCTGATATATTTTAAAAATTAGATAACTAAGCACAGAGACAGTATCAAAATCAACATCCAAAAACCAAGTAGCTATACACTGATTAAATAACAAAATGTAGTAGGAAAGGGAACTCATTCATATAAAAACAAAATTCATAAAACATATAGGAATAAAAAAATAGAAATATTTACATTATCATGAAAAAGGTAAGATATTATAAAATGATATTACAGAACTTGAGGGGTACCTGGTTGGCTCAGTCAGTTAAGCCTCTGCCTTCAGCTCAGGTCATGATCCCAGAGTTCTGGGATCAAGCCCCACATTGGGCTCCCTGCTGAGCAGGAAGCCTTCTTCTCCCTCTCCCACTCCCCCTGCTTGTATTCCCTCTCTGTCTCTTTCTCTCTGCCAAATAAATAAATAAAATCTTTTAAATAAAAAATACAAATAAAATAAAGCTTGAATATTGGAATATGTCACATTCCTGGGTAGGAAGGCTCAATAGTGTACAGTTGGCAAATTTGTACAAATTAATCTTTAAATTCATGCAAATTATAATCATATCTCAATAAGATTTTTCAGGTATAATTTCACATGTCTATTCTAAAATTCATATTGAAAATAAAATTTGTAAGAGTAGTCAAAAAATTTAAAAAGAGAGGGGAGGAGCAAGATGGTGAAGGAGTAGGACACATAATTTCATCTGGTCCTAGGAGCTCAGCTAGATAGTTATCAAACCATTCTGAACAGCTACAAACTCAACAAGAGATCGAAAAGAAGAAGAGAAGCAATTCTAGGAACAGAAAAGTGACCACTTTCTAGAAGGTGGGACATGTAGAGAAGTGAGTCTGAGGCAAAAAATGGGAAGATAGACCTGGCAAGAGGGGCCGGCTCCTGGAAAGTGGTGGAGCAGCAGAGCACAAAATCGGAACTTTTAGAAGTCTGCTCCACTGAGGGACATCGTTCCACAGGCTAAGCAGGGACCACCTTTGCGGAGAAAGGGTGGTCTCAGGACTCCGGGGTCACAGAAAGACCGGGGCTGCCTGAGTGTGGCAGAGCGTCCAGGAATCTGAGCAGAGAAGCCAGCTGCAGAGATAGAGCTGAGGAGTCGGTTCTGGTTACCTTAAACTGTGATCTGTGCCACAGTCAGACACCATTCTTTAAGCATGGACACCTCAAGTGGCAGATTCAGAAAGACACCCTTCTTCCTCCTCTGGGAGAAGCAGTGTGGAAGTGTGCTGCAGGAATCTGCTGTGTTTGTAAACTTCAAACAGGGCTGTGCACCAGAGACAGAAATACTCGGTCACAGGCTGCGTGAGCTTGGAGTGCAGCTGAAGACCAGGGAGACAGGAGGGATTGACTGCTTATCTCTGAGGGCCCATTGAAGGGGGGACCAGTGCTCTCGGCTCCTATGGGCAGGAGATAGGGAGGCCGACATCTTCATTTCCCTCCTCCAAAGTTGTAGGGAAAGCATTCAGGGAACAAAAGATTCTGAAAGCAAAACCAAGCAGATTGCTCAGCTGATCCCTGGCAAGGATAGTGCAATTCCCCCTCAAGCGAAAACGTTTGACAATCACTGCAACAGGTCCCTCCCCCATAAGATCAGTAAGAACATCCAGCCAAGACCAAGTTTACAGAACCGTTAAACATAAGAGCCACAGGAATAGAGCACATAGAATTCATGGCTTTTTTTCTCATGATTCTTTAGTCTTTTGAAGTTGAATTTTTAAATTTTTTTCTTATTCTATTTTTAAAATTTTCCTCTCTTCTATTTTAATGTTTTAAAACTATTTTATCTTATTAATACCTTTAAGAAAATCTTTTTAAATTGTCATTATTATAGTCATATTCTATCCCTTCATTGTAGTTAACCTTATTTTTTGTATAAATTTCTCCTAAAGATCAAAATATATGCTAAATCTAGCATATGTCTTTGTTCTAATCTCCAGCCTGATCACATTCTTTCCTCTTTTTTTTCAACCAACTTTTTCTTTTATCAGTTTTTTAAAAAGATTTTACTTATTTATTTAACAGAGAGATACGCAGTGAGAGAAGGAACACAAGCAGGGGAAGTGGGAGAGGGAGAAAAAGGCTTCCTGCTGAGCAGGGAGCCCAATGAGGAGCTCCATCCCAGGACCCTGGGATCATGACTGAGCCCAAGGCTGACACTCAATAACTGAGCCACCCAGGCACTCCTATCAATTCCTTTTTTAGAATCTTTTTAAATTTCCATCATCACAGTCATATTCCATCCCTTCATCGTGTTTACCCTTATCTTTGTATATATATGATTTTCTTTCTTTAAAATTTTGGGAGGTAGTTCGTCAAAGATTAAAATACACCCAAAATCAAGTGTGTCGCCCTGTTCTATTCACCAGTCTGATATATACATACATATATGTGTATATGTATGTATGTACTTTTCCCCCTTTTCTTCTCCCCCCAGTTTCGAGTCTCTTTGGATTTAGTTAGTGTATATTTTTCTGAGATTGTTACTACCCTTTTAGTATTTTGTTCTCTCATTCATCTATTCTTACCTGGATAAAATGACAAGGAGGAAAAACTCACCACAAAGAAAGAAAAAGAGGCAGTACTGACGGATAGGGATCTGATCAATATGAACATTAGTAATATGTCAGAACTAGAGTTCAGAATGACGATTATGAAGGCTCGAAAAAAGCATGGAAGATACAGAGAATCCCTTTCTAGAGCAATAAAGTCTCTTTCTGGAGAAATAAAATTTAATAAAGTTGAAATAAAAAAGCTATTAAGGAGGTGCAATAAAAAAAGGAGGTTCTTAATGAGGCAGAAGAGAGAATTAGTGATATAGAAGACTAAATGATGGAGAATATAGAAGTTGAGCAGAGAGACAACAACTACTGGACCATGAGGGAAGAATTTGAGACATAAGTGACACCATAAGACAAAACAATATTAGAATAATTGGGACCCCAGAAGAAGAAGAAAGAGAGAGACAGGCAGAAGGTATACGGAGTAAATGACTGCAGAGAATTTCCCTAATTTGGTGAAGGGAACAAGCATCAAAACCCAGGAGGCACAGAGCACTTCCTTCAAAGTCAATAAAAATAGGCCAATACCCTGTCATCTAATAGTAAAACTTAAAATTCTCAGTGACAAAGAGAAAATCTTAAAAGCAGCTTGGGACAAGATGTCTCAACATCATTGTAACATACAATGATATAAATATTAGATTGGCAGACCTATCCATAGAGACCTGGCAGGCCAGAAAGTACTGCCATGATATATTCAGAGCACTAAGTGAGAAAAATATGCAGCCAAGAATACAATATCCAGCTAGGCTGTCATTGAAAATAGAAGGAGATATAAAGTTTCCAGGAAAAAAAAAACAAAAAACAACTAAAAGAATTTGCAAACATCAAAGCAGCCCTACAGGAAATATTGAAAGGGGTCCTCTAAGCAAAAAGAGAGCCTAAAAGTAACAGACCAGAAAGGAACAGAGACAATATATACAGTAACAGTCACCTTACAGGCAATACGAAGGCACTAAATCCATATCTTTCAATAGTTACCCTGAATGTAAATGTGCTAAATGCCCCCAATCAAAAGACACAGGGTATCAGAATGGATAAAAAACCAAGAACCATCCATATGCTGTCTGCAATAAACTTATTTCAGACACAAAGACACCTCCAAATTTAAAGTGAGGGAGTGGAAAACAATTTACCATGTAACGGACATCAAAGGAAAGCTGGGGTGGCAATCCTTGTATCAGATAAATTAGATTTTGTCAAAGACTATACTAAGAGATGAGGAAGGACACTATATCATACTCAAAGGGTCTGTCCAACAAGAAGATCTAATAATTTTAAATATCTATGCCCTAACATGGGAGCAGCCAATTATATACACTAAATAATTACAAAATCAAAAAAACATATCAACAATAATACGGTAATAGCAGGGGATTTTAACACTCCCCTCACTGATATGAACAGATCATCCAAGCAAAAGATCAATAAAGAAATAAAGGCCTTAAATGACACACTGGACCAGATGGACATCACAGATATATTCCATCCCAAAGCAACAGAATACACATTCTTCTCTAGTGCACATGGAATATTCTCCAGAAAAGATCATATTCTGGGTCATAAATCAGGTCTCAAATGGTAGCAAAAGATTGGGATCATTCCCTGCATATTTTCAGACCATAGTACTTTGAAACTAGAACTCAGTCATAAGAGGAAAGTTGGAAAGATCTCAAGTATATGGAGTGTAAGGAGCATCCTACTAAAGAATGAATGGGTCAACCACAAATTTAAAGAGGAATTAAAAGGAATTCATGGAAACAAATGAAAATGAAAACACAACTGTTCAAAATCTTTGGGACACAGCAAAGACAGTCCTGAGAGGAAAGAATATAGCAATCCATGCCTTTCTCAAGAAACAAGAAAGGTCTCAAGTACACAACCTAACCCTACACCTAAAGGAGCTGGAGAAAGAATGTCAAAGAAAGCCTAAATCCAGCAGGAGAAGAAAAATAAAAAAGATCAGAGCAGAAATCAATGAAATAGAAACCAAAAGAACAGTAGAACAAATCAATGAAACTAGCAGCTGGTTCTTTAAAAGAATTAAGATTGATAAGTCCTGGCCAGACTTATCAAAAAGAAAAGAGAAAATCATGAATGAAAGAGGAGAAATCACAACCAACACCAAAGAAATACAAACAATTATAAGAACATATAATGAGCAACCATACACCAGCAAATTTGACAATCTGGAAGAAATAGATGCATTTCTAGAGACGTATAAACTACCAAAACTGATCCAGGAATACATAGAAAATCTGAACAGACCCATAACCAGGAAGATTGAAGCATTCATCAAAAATCTCCCAACAAACAAGAGCCCAGGGCCAGACAGCATCCCAGGGAATTCTACGAAACATTTGAAGAAGAACTAATACCTGTTCTCCTGAAACTGTTCTAAAAAATAGAAATGGAAGGAAAACTTCCAAACTCATTTCATGAGGCCAGCATTACCTTGATACCAAAACCAGACAAAGACTCCATCAAAAAAGAGAATTGCAGACCAATATCCTTAATGAACACAGATGCAAAAATTCTCACCAAAATACTAGCCAATAGGATCCAACAGTACATTAGAGGGATTATTCACCACGACAAAGTGGGACTTATTCCTGGGCAGCAAGTTTGGTTCAACATCCACAAATCAATCAATGTGATACAATGCATTAATAAAAGAAAGAACAAGAACCATATGATACTCTCAATAGATGCTGAAAAAGCATTTGACAAAGTACAGCATCCTTTCTTGATCAAAACTCTTCACAGTGTAGGCATAGAGGGTATATATCTCAATATCCTCAAAGCCATCTATGAAAAACTCACAGCAAATATCATTCTCAATGGGGAAAAAATGAGAGCTTTTCCCCTAAAGTTAGGAACATGGCAGGGATGTCCACTATTACCACTGCTATTCAACATAGTACTAGAAGTCCTAGCCTCAGCAATCAGACAACAAAAAGAAATAAAAGGTATCCAAATCGGCAAAGACAAAGTCAAACTCTCAGTCTTTGCAGATGATGACACGTTATATGGAAAACCCAAAAGTCTCCACCCTAAAACTAGTAGAACTCATAAGGAATTCAGTAAAGTGTCAGGATATAAAATCAATGCACAGAAATCAGTTGCATTTCTTTACACCAACAACAAGACAGAAGAAAGAGAAATTAAGGAGTCCATCCCATTTACAATTACACCCAAAACCATAAGATACCTAGGAATAAACCTAACCAAAGAGGCAAAGAATCTGTACTCAGAAAACTATAAATTATCATGAAAGAAATTGAGGAAGATACAAAGAAATGGAAAAATGTTCCATGCTCATGGATTGGAAAAAAATATATTGTGAAAATGTCTATGATACCTAAAGCAATCTACACATTTAATGCAATCCCTATCAAAATGTCAGTAATTTTTTTCAAAGAAATGGAAAAAATAATCCTAAAATTTGTATGGAACCAGAAAAGACCCTGAATAGCCAGAGGAATGTTGAAAAAGAAAACCAAAGTGGGAAGCATCACCATTCCAGACGTCAAGCTCTATTACAAAGCTGTAATCATCCAGAGAGTATGATACTGGCAGAAAAACAGACACATAGATCAATGGAACAGAATAGAGAGCCTAGAAATAGACTCTCAACTCTACGGTCAACTAATCTTCGACAAAGCAAGAAAGAATGTCCAAAGGATAAAAGATAGTCTCTTCAACAAATGGTGTTAGGAAAATTGGACAGCCACATGCAGAAGAATGAAACTGGACCATTTCCTTACACCACACACAAAAATAGACTCAAAAGGGATGGAAGATCTCAATGTGAGACAGGAATCCATCAAAGTCCTTGAGGAGAACACAGGCAGCAACCTCTTCGACCTCAGTCACAGCAACTTCTTACTAGAAACATCACCGAAGGCAAGGGAAGCAAGGGCAAAAATGAACTATTGGGACTTCATCAAGATCAAAAGCTTTTTCACAGCAAAGGAAATAGTCAACAAAACCAAGAGAATGGGAGAATATATTTGCAAATGGCATATCAGATAAAGGGCTAGTCTCCAAAATTTATAAAGATCCTATCAAAGTCAACACCCAAAGTATAATCCAATCAAGAAATGGGCAGAAGACATGAACAGACATTTTTTGCAAAGACGAAAGACATCCAGATGGCCAAAAGACACATAAAAAAGTGCTCAACATCACTCAGCATCAAGGAAACAGAAATCAAAACCACAGTGAGATACCACCTCACACCAGTCAGAATGGCTAAAATTAACCAGTCAGGAAATGACAGATGTTGCTGAGGATGCAGAGAAAGAGGAACCCTCCTACACTGCTGATGGGAATGCAAGTTGGTCCAGTCCCTATGGTAAACAGTATGGAGGTTCCTCAAAAAGTTGAAAATAGTGCTACCCTACAACCAAGCAATTGCACTACTGGGTGTTTACCCTAAAAATACAAATGTCATGATCTGAAGGGTCATGTGCACCCGAATGTTTAAAGCAACAATGTCCACAAGAGCCAACTATGGAAAGAACCTAGATGTCCATGAACAGATGAATGGATAAAAAAATGTGGTATATATATACAATGGAATACCATGCAGCCATCCAAAAAACCCCGCAATCTTGCCATTTGCAACAATGTGGATGGAAGTAGAGCATATCATGTTAAGCGAAATAAGTCAAGCAGAGAAAGACAATTATCATATGATCTCTCTGATAGGAGGAATTGGAGAAGTAGGGCACGGGGTCAGGGGGTAGGGAAGGAAAAATCAGAACAAGATGGGACCCGGGGGGGCGCGGAGACAAACCATAAGAAACTCTTAATCTCACGAAACAAACTGAGAGTTGCTGGGGGGCTCGGGGAGTGATAGGGTGGCTGGCTTATGGACTTTGGGGAGGGCACATGCTATGGTGAGTGCTGTGAATTGTGTAAGACTGACGATTCACAGACCTGTACCCTTGAAGCAAGTAATACATTATATGTTAATAAAAAAATTTCAAAAATTGGCAAAGTTTAAAAAGAAAAAAAAATCAAAAGGATGTTGTTTTCCTTGCAAATTATCAAGACACAGTATATAAATATTGCAATTTGAATATTGCCATTTTGGTTATTAATTAAAAATAACTAAGTAAAGAACCCAAAACCAAACCCATGGATATATGAGAATACATACTTAAAATGTATTCAAACCCTTTCAATATTATAAGATTTAACACTTCAAATTGGTAAGAGAAAAGATAAATATTCAATATAATTATGAAAGTAATTGGCTATATATATAAGAGTAAAGCTAGATTTTCACTTTACAGAATTTACAAAAGCCAGTTTCAAGTAAATTACATAAATGCAGAAAATTACAAAATATTTAAAGTAAATATTGAAGAATACTTAATCCTTTAAGATATGATAGGCCTTTAAAAGGCAAACACAAAGGAAAAACTCATGAAGGAAAAAGCTAACAAATCTGGCAACATCCAAACTAAAATATTCTGCAAGAGTGAGAACACCACAAACAAATTAAAAACAAGTAATTCACCAGAAGAAATATTTGCATCTTGTTTAACAGAAAAAAGACTAGTCATCATATAAATAACATCTATAAAACAAAATAAACCAACAGACTTATAGTTTAAAAGAAAAAATAGGTAATGTACAGATAAGACAATTTAACTATACTTAGCCAATTTACCTTTAAAAACATATGCAATAGCAAAAGTAAACTTCTTTGATCAGATATAATATGGGTCATAGCTATAATATTACGAAGTAGAACCAAACTGCCCCCATTTACCAAATAATAATATTAATATAAACAAATACACTCCCAAATATATGTACATACAATTACACATATGTAAATGGATGCAAACATTTTGGTGTAGTGGGGTTAGAAGCAGGTGGACATGAAAAAGACTAGGGACATAGAGAAAGATGGTATGTCTATAATGTTTTGTTTTCCTTCAAGGAAAATGTTGTTATTACTTATGTAATTTAAAAAGTCGATGCCAAAATATAAAAAGAAGTCACCAGATGCACCACTCAAACGTAAAACTTTTCAATTTCAGACGCTGGAAAAAAGGCTAAACTAAACATAACGCAACCAGAAAGAAATGATTTTTAAAAAATAAGATATAAAAAAAAAAAAGATATAAGCTGATGAAGTGAAGAACAGTAAAACAGAGAAATCAGTCAAACTAGAAGTGTATACATTGAAAAGATTAAAAAGAATCAACAACTGAAAAACCTATAGTTAAACTGATTAAAAGAGAAAAAACTCAAACTACTAAAATTAAGCATCAAAGAAGAAATTTCCACTGTTGTTACAGAAATAAAAAAGTTTATGTAACAGGGCACCTGGGTAATTCAGTCTGTTAAGCATCTTACTCTGGGTTTCAGCTCAGCTCGTGATCTCAGGGTCCCGCCTCGGGCTCTCTGCTTGGCAGGGAGGCTGGTGGGCCCCCCCCCCCCCCCCCCCCCCCCGCCTATCTCTGTCTGTCAAATAAATGAATAAAATCTTAAAAAAAAAAATTTATTTATTTGAGAAAGAGAGCACATGAGCGAGCCTGCATGAGCAGGGGGAGGAGCAGAGGAAGAGGGAGAGAATCCTCAAACAGACTCCCTGCTGAGCTTGGAACCCAGTGTAGGGCTTGATCCTAGGACCCTGAGATCATGAGCTGAGCTGACCTATTATTCCTTTATTAATTCCTATAATTCCTAAATTATTCCTAAGATTGATTGGTTGCTGGGAGGGCGGGAAGAGGGATAGGGTGGCTGGATTTGTTAGCATCTGACTCTTGCTTTCAACTCAGGTCATGATCCTAGGAACATGAAATCAGGCCCCACATCGGGTTCTGAGCTCAGGGCAGAGTCAGATTCTCTCCCTCCCTCTCCTTCTGCCCTTCCCTCCTCAAATCAACCAATCAATCTTAGGAATAATTTAATAAATCAAGGGCTAAAATTATGTTCTGCAAAACTACAAAATGTTGTTGGAAGAGATTAAAGGTCTATGTAAAGTAAAGACATCCCAGTTTCATGGATCAGAAGACCTAATACTGTTCAGATGGCACATTCCTTAGATCTTTGATCTATAGAGTTAACACAGTATCAAAAGCTCAGCTGACTTCTTCGCAGAAATTGATTAGCTGATCCTAAGATTCACCTGGATGAATCAACATCAGTTGGATGTTGATGAACCAACAAAAGTTGGAAGACTCATATTCCTGATTTCAAAATGCACTACAAAACTACAGGTTTCAAGACAGTGTGGTACTGACAGAAAAATGGGCACACAGATCAATGGAATAGAACCAAGAGCCCACAGATAAACTCATATACCTATGGTCAACTGATTTTTGACAGGAGTGCCAGGACCATACAACAGGAAAATAATAACAAATGGCACTGGGACAACTGGATAGCCACATGCAAAAGAACAAGGTTGGACTCCAATCTCACACCATTTACAAAAATTAACTCAAAATGAATCAAGGCCTAAATATGAGTTAAACTACAGACTCTTAAAAGAAACATAGGTGCTTATCTCCTCATGCCTTCGGATTTGGCACTGGTTTCTGAGATACATCCTAATGCACAAATAACACTGGTAAATTGGACTTCATGAAAATTAAAAACTTCTGTGGGTTAAAGAATATTATGAAGAAAATGGAAAGACAACCCCTAACCCATAGAATGGGGAATGTGATATGTAAATCATACATATGATAAGAGACTTTTATCTAGAATATATAAAGGACTCTTAAAACTCACTGGTAAGGAGACAATCAAACTTAAAAATGGGCAAAGGTAAGAATAGAAATTTCTCAAACAGATATAAATGACCAATAAGCAACTAAAAAGATGCTTAACTTCATTAGCCTTGACATTAATGCAAACCAAAACCACATTGAAATACCGTGTCACATCCAGTAGGATGGCTATAATCATAGAGATAAATACAAGCACTGATGAGGATTTGAAAAAAGTGTAACCCTCATACTCTGCTGGTAGAGATTTAACATTGTACAGCCCCTTTGAAAAATAGTCTGGTTAAACAGAGTTTCCAAATGACCTAGGAATTGTACTCTTGGGTATAAATCCTAGAGAAATGGAAACACATTCACATAAAAACTTATACATAAATGTTCACAGTAGCGTTATTCTTAATAGTCAAAAGATGGAAACTCAAATGTCTTTCAACTGATGAATGGCTGAATTGTGGTATATTCATACAATTAAAGGTTATTCATCCATAAAAATGAGGTTATGATTTATGTTACAACAGACAGAAATCTTGAAAACATTATGCTAAATAATGGAAGC
>RCUC01142953.1:0-13179 GCA_003697995.1 Taxidea taxus jeffersonii | reverse complement strand
TTTTGTTTTTTTTACAGACTTTTTTTATTTAAGCTTTATTTAAACATATAATGTAACCCCACCCCCCTCTCCCAACCCCTCTCCCCCCCACCCCCCTCAGTTTGTTTTATGACATTAAGAGTCTCTTTTGGTTTGTCTCCCTCCCGATCCCATCTTATTTCATTTTTACTTTTCCTACCACCTTAATTCCCACCCCCGTTGCATCTCCACTTCCTCATATCAGGGAGAATCAAGAAATGGGCAGAGGACATGAACAGACATTTCTGCAAAGAAGACATCCATATGGCCAATAGACACATGAAAAAGTGCTCCATATCACTGGGCACCAGGGAAATACAAATCAAAACCACAAAGAGATACCACCTCACACCAGTCAGAATGGCTAAAATGAACAAGTCAGGAAATGACAGATGCTGGCGAGGATGTGGAGAAAGGGGAAACCTCCTACACTGTTGGTGGGAATGCAAGCTGGTGCAACCACTCTGGAAAACAGCATGGGGGTTCCTCAAAAAATTGAAAATAGAGCTACCTTATGACCCAGCGATTGCACTACTGGGTATTTACCCTAAAGATACAAAAGTAATGATCCGAAGGGGCACGTGTACCCGAATGTTTATAGCAGCAATATCCACAATAGCCAAGTTATGGAAAGAACCTAGATGTCCATCAACAGATGAATGGATAAAGAAGAGGTGGTATATATATATACAATGGAATACTATGCATCCATCAAAAGGAATGGAATCTTACCATTTGCGATGACATGGATGGAACTAGAGCATATTATGCTTAGTGAAATAAGTCAACTGGAGAAAGACAGCTATCACATGATCTCCCTGATAGCAGGTTGTCTTATGAAAGCGGGTGCCTGGTTACCAGAGTTCTAAGCTCAGTTCCGGCCTATCATGAAGGATGTGAGCTCATCCTTTTATGATTTTAACACATGGGCCCCTTAGTTCAGTCACACCTCTCCAAAGCCCCTTCAGTTGACTATTTATCTTTCTTCCCCACATAATCTCCATGACTGTACACAATGAGCCAAAAGTGCCACAGGCATAACTCTCTGGAAAAGTTCCAAAGGTCCTACCTTTCAGGAGACAGAACTGAAGCTGGACCTTTTTCCTGAGTTTCTTTTCCCAGTTTTATATCCTACGTCATTGTGTGTCCCACTTTTTCAAACTGCTTAGTGGGGATCAAGCTAGAAGTTACTTCCTTGAGACATCTTCAGGTGTATGTGGATCATATTTATACCATGTGTGGGATGGTATCATGTGTATATGAGGCACACATTTAAGGACAGAAGAATTACAAGAAGGGGTGGGACTTGGGCTGCAGGACTGCTCAGAGGAGGCTTAGGTCCCAGCCATATGATATTGGAACCATCACTTTCCCTCTTGGCCTTATTATACTGGGGCACCATGATGGGGTAAAAATGCATGAAGATGCATACATTTTCATCTTCTGTAGTAAAATTATTCAGTAGTTTTCCATATACATTTTGTTCTCTGAGGGGAGTAGCCTTCACAATGTCTCTCAGGGATCCTGACGTTGGTATAGATGCCACTCTGTAACCTCTAGGTGGTTAGCGACTGGATTCTGATCCATAGAATATAGTCAACATGATGAAATATCATGTCTAGGGTTTCTCTAGATGTCATGCAACAAGTTTCTTACGTCTTTGTTACTTTTCTCATGTTCTACTCTAACTTGGAACCAAAAATCAAGCACAGATGTTTTGAGCTGCCATCTATAGGGGCTCACAGGGCAAAGAACTGAGGCAATGCCAAGGCCAAAAGACAACCAGAACTCAGATTCTGAATCCAAATGCCATCCCCAATTCTGGGAGCTGACGTGGGAGAAAATCCTCTTCCAGTCTAGCCTCAGGCACAGCCACAGGCTCTGAGGTAACTTGATACTTCAGAAACACACTACATTGTGCTTGAATTCATCTTCCGCAAAAACTGTGGAAAATTAAATACATGCATTTGAAGATGCAGGGTATGGGTAAAATTCAGTCACAGAGGAGCAATAGGTAACTAACTGTCTCCCAGGTCTCAGCCTCTCTCCCTTCCTTCCTCCCTCCCCTCTCTACTCCTTCTAGTTTCCATCCAGCCACACGAGATGCCTTTTTCACATCCTCTGGCCAAACTGGCTTCTGCTAGTGAGGACCTTCAGCAGAAGTCCCTTCCTCCTGACACACTGAACCCAGACATGTGCAGGACTAGTTTCTTTTTTTCATTCTGTTCTCAGCAACATCACCATCAGTGAGGCCTTTCAGGCCTTCCTATCCAATGACTCCACAGTCTTTCTTCAGAGCACACTTCCAGTTGTTGTATAGAGCATTGGCTCTTTTTTTTAAACATGGATTTGCTTTTGTGCTTTGGTCCATCTCTAGACTGTGAGATTCTGAAGGCAGGGAGCCCTAGGTAACTTCAGTGCCACGCATGGCCTCACCAAGCTACCTGTGTAGTTAGTGAATGAATAATTGAGAAGGTATTGAAGCCTACCTCCTGTTTTAACCAACCAGAATGCAGGGAGAAGTGCTACTCAAAGTTTCAGGCTGTTTCTGGGCAGGGTGACAACCACAGTGGCCTCTACCTGACTCTTCCTGCTCCAGTTCCTCCAGCAGAACTCACAAGGTACCATGGACAGGGAAGCACCTTTAATCCTGTTCTCCAGCTCTCCTGGGACAGCGCCAGGCAGGCACACCAACAACAAAAGAAACACCTTTTGGGGGGGGTTCCTCAATGTACTGGTTTCCAGAGTCACAGGAGCAAAAGATTAGGATCTCCAGGCTCCAAGGGTAGGAGAAAGGACCTCAGAAACCTCCCTTTCCTCCTCTTCTATCCACTCCCATGGTGTCCTCTTTACTATTTCAGCACCCTCACCTCAGCCGGAAGAGTGCTTCCACACCCACCCCTGTATGTCCAAAGGAAGACCCTGAAGGTCTCATGGAGACTAGTCTTGTCCCTGAGCCCCAGACACAATGTCCAGAACTCTGGCATTTTCCTAGAAAACAGAAACACATGAGGAAGAGGTAGGAAAATAGTCCTCAACATGACTAACCATCAGGAAATTGCAACCTAGAGCATAATGAAATATTACATTACATCAGTTGGAGTAGCTACACTAATAAAGACAGATAACAAATGCTGGTGAGGATATGGGGCAAAGGGTGCCCTTGGGGGCCATTGGTGGGAATGCACATTGAGACAGTTACTATGCAAAACACTATGGAGGTTCCTCAAAATATTAAAAAGTGATCTACCATAGGATCCCGCAGTTCCACATCTGGGAACATACCATAGTAAACAGAGGAAAATGTGCAAGAAATTCCTACACTTACCTCCATGTTCAAGAAGCATTATTCTCATCAGCCAAGACACCAAAAACGTTAGTGCCCATTACTGGTGGCTGGAGAAAGCAGTGTTTACCTATACAATGGGATTTTAACAAACCATAACGAAAGGAAATCCTATTAGGTATGAGAACAGTAATGGACTTTCAAAGCATTATGTCAAGTGAAATAACTGAGACAGAGGAAGGCAAATACTCTCTATATGCAGGTATATCGCTGTAGATAAGATATTACATATGTTTTTCCCTTTTATGTGGAATCTGAAACAATGAAGGTAAAAGGAGAAAAACTCACCCAAAAAAAGAGATCAGATTGAAGGAATCAGAAGCAGAGGATGGAGGGTGCTGCAGGGACTGAATGAATGGTGAAAATGATCAAACTTCCAGTTTTAAGATAAGTAATAGGAATATGGTGTACAACCTGATGACTACAGTTCATACTGCTCTATGGTGTATTTGAGGGGTGTTAAGAGAGCCAATTCTAAGAATTATCACAAAGAAAAAACTTTTCTTTCTTTTTTCAGTACTTGATTTTTGTATCTCCAAAAGGTGATGGCAGAGAACTCAACTTATTCTGGTAATCTTTCTAGGGTATATGAAAGTGAAATCATTATGTTGTGTACCTTAAACACAGTGCTCTATGTCAATTATGTCAATAAAACGGAGGCAAAAATATTTTTATTTTTTATTTATTTATTTGATAGACAAAGATCACAAGTAGGCAGAGAGGCAGAGAGAGGAGGAGGAAACAAGCTGTCCGCAGAGCAGAGAGCCCGAGGCAGGGCTCGATCCCACGACCCTGGCATCATGACCCGAGTGGAAGGCAGCGGCTTTAACCCACTGAGCCACCCAGGTGCCCCGCAAAAATATTTTAATATTCATAATGAGCATCAGGAAATGTTGAGTTGTAAATATAATGACAGCAGAACCTAAAATCATAGATTATGATAGGGATAAAAACATCTAAGCCACATACATAAAGAATTGATCCTGATTTTAAAAATCAGTGAATTAAAATTAAAGTAGATGAAGTCGAATTTTAACTTTGTGTTATATTTTAAAAATTAATCAATGAAAAAAATGTCTTAGAAAATCAGCCCTGAAAATTACCTTCTCAAATAAAATGCTCACATTTTTGGACAATTCTGATTTTAAGGTTTTAAAAAATATTAATTTTAAATGAACATATAATGGCTTATTTGTTTCAGGGGTACAGGTCTGTGAATCATCAGTTTTATACAATTCACATCACTCACTAAAGCACATACCCTCCCCGATGTCCATCACCCAGCTACCATGTCCCTCCCCACCCTCCAGCCAACCTCAGTTTTTTCCCTGAGATTAAGAGTCTCTTATAGTTTGTTTCTCTCCTTGGTCCCTTCTTATCTCACTTTTTTCTGTCCCCCACACCCCCACAATCCTCTGCCCTGCCTCTCAAATTCCTCATATCAGAAAGATCATGTTATCCTCTTCTTTCTCTGAGTTATTTTGCTTAGCATAATACCCTCTAGTTCCATCTACATTGATGCAAATGGGAAGATTTCATTTTCTGATGGATACATAGTATTCCATTCTATGTATCTATCACAACTTTTTTTAAAAGAAAACTATCGATCTGCCAGCATAGATAAGGGCTCACCCAAGGCCTGATTTGAGGACTCGAGACAGGAGGCTCCTCAGGCCCTGGGCTTTTGCTGTGGAGGGGCACAGATGGCGGGAATGGCCTCCAGGGAGCATACTGGTTTCTACCCCTCTGAGGGTATTAGGTAGCATCGAATGGAACAGTTTCCTCCTGGCTGAGAGGCTGAGTCCTAGGGTGAGTCTGATATTCCCTTCAATTGGAGAAATTAGGTGGCAGAACTCTGACCCAGGCCTAAGCACCAAAGCTAGGGTTAGGAATTAGTCATGGGTTAATGTCAGATCTGATGGGTCAGTGCAGATATAAGCTCCCAGAGCAATATTGGGGCATTACTCTGGTGTCCGGGCATGCTCTGGTATTGTGGTCAGGGGGTCCTCCGAAGGTGTGGGTGCCTTTAGGGTGCATGGAGATTTCTCCCTCAATGAGGATTCTGCACAGGGCCAAATGGCACCGTTTTCTTCTGTGTGGCAACCAGAGTTCTGTGAGGTAAATAAAGGGTCGCCAATCTGAATGTTGAGGGAGCCAGACTTGTCAGGACGGATGGATGAATACCCAACCTAGGGTTAGGGTTAGGTCCTAGGGGCATGGCATTCCCGGTCTGCCGGCACTGCTGTGGTCTCTCCCTATGGCTCAGTTGAGGATGTGTGTCTGCAGGACCCTTAGATGCTGCCTGGATCATGGTACTAAGTGTCGTCTAATGTGGGGGTGGCCTGAGCAATGCATGCATGTGTCTCTCTTTGTGTGGATTAAGCATACTTCTATATGTCATGGTTTCCTCCAAGGATCAGACAAAATTATGCAGTGCATGACAGGGGTCCCTTCTGATGGGTTTTTGGACCATTCCTCTGACTTCAGACATCTGATGACTCAATCTAGGCCTAGGGTTTAGAGTTAGGCTTATGACCTAGCCATAATGCATCTGGAATCTGCCAGCGCAGATAACGGCTCTTCGAAGGCCTGAATTGAGGCCTGAATTGAGGCTCCTCAGGCCATGTGCATTTTGTTTTGAGAGGCAAAGGCGGTGGGAATGGCCTCAGGGGAGCATGCTGGTTTCTACCGCTCTGAGGGTACTAGATCGCACCAAATGAAACGGTTTCCTCCTGACTGAGAGGCTGAGTCCTGCATTCAGTGTGATGCTGACATCAATGGGAGGACTTGGGTGTCAGCCCATTAGTGTCCAGAGCCTAAAAGCCCAACCAGGGA
This sequence comes from Taxidea taxus jeffersonii, assembly GCA_003697995.1. Taxonomy (NCBI): domain Eukaryota; kingdom Metazoa; phylum Chordata; class Mammalia; order Carnivora; family Mustelidae; genus Taxidea; species Taxidea taxus. The sequence continues at coordinate 6,980 of RCUC01142953.1, read as the reverse complement.
TAGGGTTCGGTTCCTGGAGCATGGCAGGTGGGATGGACAGTGCGAGGGCAGGCTTTCCAGAGGGTTGAGTTGAGGGCATTGTTCTGGCAGCACATCCGATTTCAGGATGTTGGTCAGGGGTCCTCCAAAGTTTGGAGAGGCAACAGGGGGTATGCAGGATTCTCCCGCCCAGAGGGCACTGCACAATGCCAAAGAGTATAGTTTCCACGATGGTGGCAGGAAGAGTCCTGTGTTGTGAATAAGGGGTCCCCAAACTGGATGGCTACAGGGCCAGACTAGTTAGGGTTCCGGAAGCATGGTATGTCGGATGGGCCAGTGCGATGACAGACTTTCCAGAGGGCTGAGTTGAGGGCATTGTTCTGGCAGCAAGTCCGATTTCGGTATATTGGTCAGGGGGGTCCTCCAACATGGGAGAGGCGAGAGTGGGCATGCAGGATTCTCCCACCCGGAGCATAATGGACAGTGCCAAATGGTACAGTTTCAACGTCGGTGGCAGTCAGAGCACTGTGTTGTGAATTAGACATCGCCAACTGGATGGCTACAGGGCCAGGAAATGGGGACAGAAGCCAAAATACCCAACCTAAGATTAGGGTTAGTTCCTACGGGCATGTTATCCCCGTTCTGCTGATACTGCAGTGCTCTCCCACTATGGCTGAGTTGACAGTGGGGGCCTACAGGATTGTTAGATGCCTGGATAGTGTTTCTTGGGGCCACCTAAGCTGGGGTTGGCCCGAGGGATGCCTGCTGTTTTGTCTCCGTCTGGGAGCTAACCATACTTCTAAATGTCATGTGTTCCTCCTGGGATCAGAGGAAATTTTGCAGTCGAGGTCAGGCATCCCCCATCTGATGGGTTTCTGAAACGATTCCCCAATTTCATAAGCCTGAGCACCCAACCTAGTCATAGGGTTAGGGATAGGGTTAGGCTGAGGGTTAGGGTTAGGGTTACATCTTAGGGGCAAGGAAGATCAAATCTTCCAGTGTTGATAAAAAGGCACACCCAAGGCCTGAATCGAGGCCGGGAGTCAAGAGGATCCTCAGCCCCTGGGCATTTGGCCTGGAGGGACAAATATGGCGGAAATGGCCTCAAGAGAGCATGCTGGTTTCTACCGCTCTGAGGTTATTAGGTAGCATCGAATGAAACAGATTCCTCCTAGCTGAGATTCTGAGTCCTAGGCTGGGACTGATATTCCCTCCAATTGGAGGAAATAGGTGGCAGATCTCTGACCCAGGCCTAAGCACCCAACCTAGGGTTAGGATTTTGTCGTGGGATAATGGCAGGTCCAATGGGTCAGTGCAGATCTAAGCTCCAGGAGCGCTTTTTAGGGCATTACTCTGGTGTCCGGGTAGGCTCTGGTATTGTGGTCAGGGGGTACTCCGAAAGTGTGGGTGCCTTTAGGGTCCATGGAGATTTCTCCCTCAATGAGGATTCTGCACAGGGCTAAATGGCACAGTTTTCTTGCGTTTGGCAACCAGAGTCCTGTGAGGTGCATAAAACATCCCCAATCTGGACGGTGAGAGAGACAGACTTCTGTGGATGGATGAATGAATACACAACCTAGGGTTGGGGTCAGGTCGTAGGGGTATGGTATCCCCGGTCTGCCAGCACTACTGTGGTCTCTCTGTGTGGCTCAGTTGAGGATGTGTGTCTGAAGGATCCTTAGACACCTGGATCGTGGTACTAAGTGTAGCCTATAGTGGGGGTGGCCTGACGGATGCATGCAGGTGTGTCTCCCTGTGCTGGTTAAGCATAATCCTAAATGTCATGATTTCCTCCACAGATCAGACAAAATTATGTGGTGCACGTCAAGGGTCCCATCTGATGGGTGTATGGACCATTCCTTTGATTTCAGAAATCTGATCACCCAAACTCGGCCTAGGGTTAGGGTTAGGGTTATGGTTAGGTTTATGTCTTAGCCATAAGGCATGTGGAATCGGCCATCACAGAAAAGGGCTCACCAAAGGCCTGAATTGAGGCCCGGAGTCACGAGGTTCCTCAGGCCTTGTGCATTTTGCCTGGATAGGCAAAGATAGTGGGAATGGCCTCAGGGGAGCATGCTGGTTTTTCTGCTCTGAGGGTACTACATAGCACCAAATGGAAGTTTCCACGTGACTGAGAGGCTGAGTCCAGCAGTCAGTGTGTTGCTTCCATTAATGGGAGGACTTGGGTGTCAGCCCTTTAGGGTCCAGGGCCTGAAAGCCCAACCTAGCTTTAAGGTTCAGTTCCGGGAACATGGCTGGACCGATGGGCCAGTGCAAGGGTAGGCTTTCCAGAGGGCTGAGTTGAGGGCATTGTTCTGGCAGTGCATCTGATTCTGGGATTTTGGTCAAGGGGTCCTCCAAATATGGGAGAGGCCAGAGGGCGTACGCAGAATTCTCCCACCAGGAGTGTACTGCACAGTGCTAAATGGTACAGTTTCCACATCGGTGGCAGTCAGAGTCCTGTGTTGTGAATAAGGGGTCCCCAATCTGGATGGCTACGGGGTCAGGGGTTTATGGAGGGAAGGCAAAACACCAAACCTAGGGTTAGAGTCTTTCCTAGGTGCATTTATCTCCCCTCTGTTGATACTGCTATTCTCTCCCACTATGGCTGATTTGAGGGTGTGTGCCTACAGGATCGTTAGATGCCTGGATCGAGGTCCTGGGGGCCACCTAAGCTGGGTGTGGCCTGAGGGGTGCATGCTGGTTTGTCTCACTCTTGGGGCCAACCATACTTCTAAATCTCATGTATTCCTCCTGGAATCAGAGGAAATTTTGCAGTGTAGGTACGGGTCCCCCATCTGATGGGTTTCTGGAACGATTTCCCAATTTCACAAGCCTGAGCACCCAGCCTAGGCCTAGGTTTAGGGATAGGGTTTGGGTTAGGGTTAGGGTTAGGATTACGTTTTAGGGACAGGGGAGATCCAAACTGTCAGCGTTGATAAGGGCTCACCCAAGACTTGAATTGAGTTTGGGAGTCAAGTGGCTCCTCTGGCTCTGGGCATGTCGCCTGGAGGGGAAAGATGGCGGGAATGGCCTCAGGGGAGCATGCTGGTTTCTACCGCTCTTAGGGTATTAGGTATCATTGAATGAAACAGATTCATCCTGCCTGAAAGCCTGAGTCCTAGGGTGGCAGAAATTAGGTGGCTGACCTCTTACCCAGGCCTAAGCACCCAACCTGGGTTTAGGAATATATCTTGCGTAATGGCGGGTCTGATGGGTCAGTGCAGATCTCAGCTCCAGGAGTGCTGTTTAGGGCATTACTCTGGTGTCTGGTTAGGCTCTGGTATTGTGGTCAGAGGGTCCTCCGAAAGTGTGGGTGCCTTTAGGGTCCATGGTGATTTCTCCCTCAATGAGGATTCTGTACAGGGTCAAATGGCACAGAGTTCTTGTGTGTGGTAACCAGCGTCCAGTGAGGTGAATAAAGGATCCCCAATCTGGATAGTGAGGGAGCCAGACATCTGGGGACGGATGAATGAATACCCAACCTAGGGTTAGGGTTTGATCTTAGGGGCATGGTATCCCTGGTCTACAGGCAGTGCTGTGGTCTCTCCCTATGTTTCAGTTGAGATTGTGTGTCTGAAGGAACCTTAGACGCCTGGATCGTGGTCCTAAGGGTCGCCTAAGGTGGGGGTGGCCTGAGGTATGCATGCAGGTGTGTCACCCCGTGCGGGATGAGCATACTACTAAATGTCATGGTTTCCTCCAGAGATCAGAAAAAATTATGCAGTGAATGTCAGGGGTCTGTTCTGATGGATTTCTGGACCATTTCTCAGATTTCAGAAATCTGATCACCAAAACTAGGGTTAGGGATAGGATTTTGTTTCAGTTACTGTTTCCCTGCTCTCTTGTTTCCTATCGCACATCCTTCAGAGTCCTCACCTACTTTGGGGTTGTGCTTCCACCGATCAGTGAAGGAGGTGCAAGGTCTGTGTTCTGACTCAGAATCAACTGGGCCCCACATCACCCCACCAGGCATTCTGCTCAGAGCAGCAGGATGAGGGCTACGTATATATCACTTTCCAAAGCATGGGCTGCATGGCATTGCCCCCATGTTGATGACGCTTGGTCAGTTCCTGACATGGAGAGAAAGGTTCAGGGGAAACCAACTTCCTTGTCAGGTCCCAGGGCAACCAGTTGTGATTAGTCTGGGTTCTGGACTTGCCGTGATCATTTCTGGGTCCTGAAACTGGATGTGACTCTGGAACCGTTCTCACCCCAGATGAGCACTGGATGTTGATAGTGGCCTGATGCCCCTGCTGTTAGTCCAGGGTGATGGAGTAGCTGAACCATTGCAGCAGCTCATCAAAGATTTCCTGGGTGGAACTCTGAAAACAGAGCCAGCTACCTGGGCCAGGAGGCATCAGAGGCCTTTCATCCAGTCTGTGGTTCTACATTCTGGCAGATCTAGCAAGTAAAAAGGACTTTTAGGACAGTTAAGGTGTTTGTTCCTTGCAGCGTTGCTGAAATGGCAAGAGAATTGAATCATGTGAAGTTCCACCAGCCTTGAAAGGCTGAATCTCTGTGGTAGACGACCTTCATTATAGAGGACTGTGAAGACATATAAGGACTCAGCTTGTGACCTAGTAGACCTACAATGATTTGATGTTTTGAGAGATGACATGTTACAGAGAAACCTATATGATGGCATCATTCCACCATCCATTTTTTATGTTCAATCACTCTATTCACTGTGAGGATTTAGAAGGGCTTGGACAAGTTCTCCAAGGACAGTGGAGCTGGGGTCTACACAGGATAGCTGGGGTGAGTAGAGAAAATCTTAAAAACAGTAGTAAAAAGGAAAGTTAATCATGGCTTTGTGAAAAGTAAAATGAATGAAAGTAACCCCCCCTCCAAACCTCACAAATTATTCACTATATTCCACCACTACCACATATGTACAGTGTCTTCCTACCTTATCCCATAGCTGCTGGTGGAGGTGTGGATGTTTGGATTATTTGGGGGTTGGGTCTGTGGGACATTAATGTGGACACTATGGGAGGGCCCCAGGGTTGTCCACATACTTGTGGGGGGGCCTTGGGTGTGGATAACCCACTTCCCATTCTCACATCAGAGCAGCACAGATCCAGGGTGGCTTACTGTACCTTACACTTGTCTAGGGAGTCGGAGTAGCTAAAGTCACAGACCACCTGATTCAAGATCTCCTGGATGCACCTCTGAAAATGCAGTGCCCCACATGTACGGGACCAGGAGACATTAGTGTCCTCCTGGGACTTTGCTACAAGGGCACAGCCCCTATTAGAAATCATGTTGTTCAAGCTAAGAGGGGAATCTGAAAAGACATCAAGCCAGAGGAAATTCTAAGGCTCATGACTACGATATAGGTCATTGAGCTCAGTTCCCAGCACTCACCTTCTCATCCTGCCTGCTATGACCTGGGGTATGAATATGAAAGAAGTGACAGGTTTCCAACACCTGACATCTTGTTTCTCCCCAGGTAGGGCATGATTCTCATCTTCTGTCCTCACCAAGCACATACATGTATACACATAGAACAGAGTCAGGGACAAGAGTTGTGGACCTGTTGTTGTGGGATCACAGTTGTTGCTGGCGCTTCTGTGGGCTGCCCAGAACTGCCTTGTGTTACCTGTTGGTGTCTCCTGCCACATGACAAGAAGCTTCAAAAAAGAGGGCTGAGCCAATGTCTACAATGACATAAATGGCTCTCACTCTGGGCTTTCTTGGGCCTGGTGCCCTGAAAATAGGAATACAACAGAACATCTTGTTCTCTAATGTCTCCAGTCAAGTGAGCCAGAAAGCATGTTGTCTTTTTTTTTTTATATGCATAAATTGATTTTATTTTTAATCAATATTAGGTTTTTGTTTTTTTTACAGACTTTTTTTATTTAAGCTTTATTTAAACATATAATGTAACCCCACCCCCCTCTCCCAACCCCTCTCCCCCCCACCCCCCTCAGTTTGTTTTATGACATTAAGAGTCTCTTTTGGTTTGTCTCCCTCCCGATCCCATCTTATTTCATTTTTACTTTTCCTACCACCTTAATTCCCACCCCCGTTGCATCTCCACTTCCTCATATCAGGGAGAATCAAGAAATGGGCAGAGGACATGAACAGACATTTCTGCAAAGAAGACATCCATATGGCCAATAGACACATGAAAAAGTGCTCCATATCACTGGGCACCAGGGAAATACAAATCAAAACCACAAAGAGATACCACCTCACACCAGTCAGAATGGCTAAAATGAACAAGTCAGGAAATGACAGATGCTGGCGAGGATGTGGAGAAAGGGGAAACCTCCTACACTGTTGGTGGGAATGCAAGCTGGTGCAACCACTCTGGAAAACAGCATGGGGGTTCCTCAAAAAATTGAAAATAGAGCTACCTTATGACCCAGCGATTGCACTACTGGGTATTTACCCTAAAGATACAAAAGTAATGATCCGAAGGGGCACGTGTACCCGAATGTTTATAGCAGCAATATCCACAATAGCCAAGTTATGGAAAGAACCTAGATGTCCATCAACAGATGAATGGATAAAGAAGAGGTGGTATATATATATACAATGGAATACTATGCATCCATCAAAAGGAATGGAATCTTACCATTTGCGATGACATGGATGGAACTAGAGCATATTATGCTTAGTGAAATAAGTCAACTGGAGAAAGACAGCTATCACATGATCTCCCTGATAGCAGGTTGTCTTATGAAAGCGGGTGCCTGGTTACCAGAGTTCTAAGCTCAGTTCCGGCCTATCATGAAGGATGTGAGCTCATCCTTTTATGATTTTAACACATGGGCCCCTTAGTTCAGTCACACCTCTCCAAAGCCCCTTCAGTTGACTATTTATCTTTCTTCCCCACATAATCTCCATGACTGTACACAATGAGCCAAAAGTGCCACAGGCATAACTCTCTGGAAAAGTTCCAAAGGTCCTACCTTTCAGGAGACAGAACTGAAGCTGGACCTTTTTCCTGAGTTTCTTTTCCCAGTTTTATATCCTACGTCATTGTGTGT
>ML104867.1:354061-466293 GCA_003697995.1 Taxidea taxus jeffersonii | reverse complement strand
AAAAAAAAAAAAAAAAAAAGCAAACAAGCAAACAAAAAAACACTACATAATACCTCATAAGGTTGTGGAGACCACTGAATCAAGTTTTCTATCTGTCTATAGGTAGATATATTTATGTAAAGACCTAATCAGTGAGAGCCCTCTCGTTCTTCCCTCTCCACTCACCCCACCCCACCCCTTTCTTTCCCCTCTCAGTAGCTCCCATCCTCAAGGCTCAGGTTCTCCCCTTTAAAATGTTTTAATTCCTTTGGCGGCCGAAATCAAGTTTGGGCTGGGAAGTGAGTCACCACTCAGCAGCTAAAGGAGCTTGTTTTTCTTTCTCTGAATGTATTTCTTTAGAATTTCAGCCTGATCCTTCAGCCGTTTGTTGGTGGAATCCTCTCTTAATGTTCAAGACACACGGAGAGTGAGCTATGGCACTAACGTTTTCCAATTGTTAGGAATGAAAGTTTTTTAAATACCGAAAATAACCAGAGGGCAGAGTCCTGAAATCCTGTTACATAAGCAGACGTTGGAGGACCGAGGTTGGTTTTGAGGTTCCTTTCTCCACAAGCCAATCTCAGCGGATCCTCCCCAACCTTTGCTGGATTTACCTTAATGCTGCAGAAGTCTCAACAGGGGCCTCTGGATGCTGCACGCTACCGGCAGCACAGGGAGACCTTTCTTGACAAATAAGCACTGCCGGGAGGGAGGAGTGGAGCGCGGGTTTTACCCGCGGACGGACCGGGCTGCCGGCGCAGGCTGCACCCGCTCCGCGCCGCGCGCTCGGCTCCGCGCCCTGGGCCCCGCGCCGCTGCCGGGCGGGCGTCCGCCAGCATTTGGGCTGTGCTCCTCGGACGCCCAGGGGCCCCTCCTCGGCCTCGCTTAGGAACCCTTCCGTTTTCCTGAACCGTTATTTAGTTTTTCAAATTCACAGAAAACACCTTTAGTGCTAACAGTCACCCACAACGCCCCTCTTCAAAAAACTAATTTTTTAAAAAGTCCCACAAAAGCAAAAACTAATCCAATTCTCCTTTCCTTCCAGACCTTGCGTGTTTGTCTCTCTCTCTGTCCCCTATTCATTTTCTCCCCAACCCATTTTCCGTCAGTGGTCTACATCACTTTCTCGGGTGCTCTTCGTTCCCTCTTTTTTCTTTCTCTTTCTCTCTCCCTCTCCCGTTTGAATTCCTTCCACCGCTTCTACAGCCCCCTCCCGTCGCGTCTCTCCTCCCTCTTTCGGGCTCCTGCTCTGCCCTCTCCGCCCCACCCCAGAGAAGAGTGTCCAGCTCCTCCCGGGGCTACCCGCCCGCGGCTCCTTTCCTGCCCACCTACTATGAGGAGCAACTCCTCCCACCTGCCCATAAAAGCCAAGTGCATGTTACCAGCCGTGGATCAGAGCACTTTCCCGGTCCTCTCCTGTGGGAGCCCCCTGAGCCTTTCTCCTGGATCTTACGTGCTCAAGGTAAGACAACACTGCTGCAGGCATCTGACCTACGAGGGGTTGCTGCGGGGGTGGGGAGTAAGTCTCCTCTGGTCAACACGCTTACTGTTTGGTTCGAGCTGACTCCTACGGATGCCAGATCAGCTGCTCCTTTAACTAGCAACTGGTTTAAAAACAAACTTCTGTTTGAACGGTAAAATAAAAGTTCATTTTGGGCAGAAACAGCAGCACAAATACTGCAAAAACCTTCTTTTTAAATCACTTTCCCCCCTTTGCCGACTGTTGCTGAAGTTAAAATGTATCTGTGCGGGGTGTTTTACTGACGTTTTTCATTGTAAATATTTCCTATATCAGTGGGGGCAAGGAAAACTTTGTCCCATTGTCAAAAATGTACTTTAAAGGAACACAATTAGTTTCCTAAAAATAGCACAGTCAAAAGGTCTGCTAACAATTTTGCGATGTTTTCCGAACCCCCAAAGACAGCTTCTGTGAGTCCTTTAAAAAGTATCTTTCCAGGTTTAAGTGCTTGGAAAAAATGATGTGAACGGGTGCCCTTTGCACAGAGACGGTAATCAGGTGGCTGGTAGATAGGAAAGAACAAATCCAAATTTATAAGCTGGGGCAAAATGTGCTCTCACAAAGCTAGCTTTTCAAGACTTTTCTAAAATGAGAATGGTGTTGGAACCAAGAAACTGTATAAAAGAACTTCATGAATTTCTATACATACACCTAAACATAAAGCGTTTCAATATGTTTCACAGCAAGAGAAAAATACAGGCCAGATTATACAATTCTTCTGTGTATACCAGACGCTTGTAAAGAAAGATCAGCTCAAAGGCTTTGGAAGTTTGAACCCTACTTGCCACCTTCTTTTCCCTCATCTAGTAAATTAAAATCGACCTGACTAGCACCTGGTTCTCAGAATTACCCAGTGTTTAAGTTCCCATCCCAAGTGAAGACTGCCGTATCTTCCCATTTCTGAGGTCAAAGAAAGAGTCCCGTGCACCTGTGACAGGAAAAACATACTCCACAGCTACTTCTGTAAAAACCAGACACTTGGTCCATGAAGTTTGCCGTCAAAATCTGTGGGCTGTGTGGGATGAAATTCTCTCATGTGGGAGAAAAACCCTCTTCAAATATTTCCTCTAGGGAATTAATTGCACAAGACCACATAGAGACGACAAACCAAAGCTGGCAGTCAGGAAACCAAACCACTATTTCAGCCCTTAAGGTTCTTAAAGTAAAAGAAGAAAAGTTTCACTTTTTTTTCTTTTTTGGTTTGTTTATATCGTATCACTTAAAAGGGGGAAACTCACCAAAGCTGTAAATAATCCTTCACCATTAAAGAAAGTAGAATCATCAGAAGTTTAACTGAGAGTCTTTCAAAGCTCTTCTCCGTATCATTTGCATATCAAAAGAAATAATAAAGATATACTAAAATTCTGTTGGCATGGAGGGAATTCAGGGTTATTATTCAAATGAAAGACTTACCCGGAAAGCTTTGTGTCATGCAAAATTTTGCTTCATTGGAAAAAGTTATTGCAAGGAGTGTGGTTTCCTTAAAGAAATGATATAAAATTGCTATTGGCCGATAGTATGTGACCTGAGCATATTAAAATACCTTTCATCTGGAGCCACAGCGCAGACTGCTTGCTTCGTATCTGATGTAACTGGGTAATCAACCACGACCAGAGCACAGGTATGGGACAAGGCCAAACCAAGTGTGTGGTGTGTCCAAGTTAATTCTTCTTTTCTGGTAGTACCGAACTCACGCCATCATCACAAGGGTGAAAAGACACTACTTCATTCATCAGATTTCCCTTGAGGGAAGTTATCTTTCCTGAGAGAAAAAAAAGAGACAGAGAGAGAAAGAGAGAAAGTGCTCCCAACGTCAAAGAGCTCCTGTTATTCCTAAATTTGGGGATGAAAAGTGTTCTCCCAGAGTTTGCTTCTGCTTTTCCTGGCAGCTGATCCACTCTACCAGCTATGAACCACTTAAGAATAACGGCCTCCCCCTTGTGCCATCAAGTTCAGCACCCTAAATAACTGGGTGAGATCATGGAGATTGCTCATGACCTAACTTTCCCAGGGCCCTTTACTGGACTCTTAAGGTGATTCTTTCCCTGTAGCAGACACATCAGGCATGATGATTCTTCTCTTAAGTTTTTAGGAAAAGCAGTGCTAGGGTTCATTTAGTTACTCCAACATCTTCCCTTTGCACCTGGTATGGAGACCTCACATGAGTCTTCTCTTTGTGCCATTATGTAGCTGCTCCTGGATTGGGTTCATGGCCATAACCTAAGCGACCCATTCGGCAGGCTTGCCGGACTCCTTTAATGTTTCTCAAAAAAGTAAAAAGGAGTAGCTGCCTGTTTCACTAGAGACACAGGGAAGGTGTACCACCGATTTCAAGGGCCTGCTACATCTAGGGAAACACACATTTGAGATTTTCTACTACTCACAATTCTAAAACGATATTCTTTCCAATGACCAGCAAGTATATCCCACTTTCTTCCATTTGTGCTACAAAAGTCAAAGAGAAGAGAATGGGGATGAGAACTGAGAGTGAAGCCAGGAGGAATCTCTCATAGAAAGTGCTCTAGAAGAAGAGAAAGAGCAGAATCTCTTACCAGTGCAACTTCTTTTTGCCTTTACTGATGTGGGACATGAAGAGATGCAGAGGGGCAAATAGTCATATGTGATCTTGGCTTCTGTCTCAAATCAATAAGAGTATTTCTATTAATACGTTAAAATCTATCTCTGTTGTGCCCTTCTGGAACAGAGGAGAATAGCCCATTTCTAAAGACCAAAACAGTTTCAGGTCTGCCCCCCATTAAAACCCGTAGGACCTTACCGTCACAATTTTAAAAACTATACGATGAGTACAAAAATCCTCAGAACATTAATGGGTGGTTCACATCAACAAACCCACCCCTAACTTTTCCAGAGGGCCCAATGGTGGGTAATATTTGCAAGTGAGAAGTCAGAAGCAACTGTTTACTCCTTCTTATCTATGGTCACCCACTTTTGGCATGGCAACTTGCAGAGTGATGGAGATGTGGACCTATTTCCCAACCTCTGGTCCTCCCAGTAATCCTCTGAAAACCAGGTCTTTCTTCATGCCTTGGCTTCTTTCTCTTCCACCGAGGCTTCATAAACATACATACACATAATTTAAAGAAAGTACAGATCTTGAGACTAGAACCCAGTCTTCTGAGAGGTACACTGTTCTCATTTATTGAGTGAAAGGGGGAAAAAAAAGGAGAGGAGAGGAGGAGGTTAAGGGGGAGAATGAATGTTCTTTGGAACTTAGAGAATGTTTAACTTTAGCATTTTGTGAAATGGACCTCTTAGTACACAAAGCATCTAGAATTTAAAAAAATAAATAAATTATTTAAAAAGATCAACTCACTAGTTGTTACAAAATGCTAAGGTTATAATGAAAAAGATCTTCCAATGACCTGGCAGTCATTAACAGCAGTTTACACCCCCAGAACTGAATGAAAGTTCTGCTAAACTTGCCTTTTCCAGAGTGAAGAGTGGGAAAGAAAATTAACCACATTTCAGCACCAACAGAGAAGCCACTAATCAGACATTCCACTATCACTTTGGTAACTGTGTTTGCTGTTTGAGGAAGAAGGTTCTTTATAGTCTATTCTCAAGCAAATAGTTTTGCAGGAAGGGGGTTAGAGGGAGTCACACAGGGTCAGAATGTCTATAATCTGGGGTCCCTGTGGACACAAATCCACAAAGCCATTGAAATTGCATGGCACCAACTGAAGTGACTGAAACAAAAGTGTTTCTGAAAACTGATTACAGAGAGTAATTAGCTAAAATAATACTGAATTCTAACTGTTCAATGTAGCAGAACAGCAAAAGCAACTCACAGCACCTCTAGCTGATTATATACAATACTAAAATACACCTGAGTGTTCGCCTTCAATCACCTCTATTAATTTTGGGTTCATTGCCATCGTTCTTCCTAGAAAATGAAAACTGCCATTCTCTCCTTCAGCATAAGATCTCTTTTCAATTATTACAGATTAAGTTCCTGGAGTACCACTCATACGTGTGGATTTTCTCATTACCAAAAGTCTCATACTTGTCTTAAACGGGATGTAAATTTTCACTCCAGCAAATAAGAAGGCTTTACATTGTTGTAAACCTTAATTCATCTATCTAGAAGAAAGGTAATTTAAAATTACCGTTGCCTCCTTCTTTCTAAAGACTCTATCTAGTCCCTATTCTAGTTTCTTGGGTATTATACTTAGAGAATAACAGAGCATAAATGCTGGGAGGATCTTTGGAGCTAATTTTAAGTAAAAATAATTTAACAGGTGAGAAAAGGTCAGAGAGGTTGATGTCATGCCGAACTTCACCCAGACATGTGTAGCACAACTAGGGCTCCAGTTCAGGTAGCCAAACTCTTTGAACAGTGCTCTATCTTGGCTAACCAGAGTGTGTTTCCCCAATACAGTATGTGTCAAAGATGTCTTAAAGTCTCGTTAAAATATTTATGTGACAGAACAAATGTATTATTTTGTGATGGTTTAATAGCATAACGTTCTTCTTCTCCCACCCAATAGACAATATGTTGGCAATATAACCACCTTACTCCTTCCCAGGACTTTAATGAGAAAAAAAAGGCAAAATATGCATAAAGAACAACCAGAGGAAACTTTGAGAAACAGATGGATTGAGGAGTGTAAGCATGAAATATGTTGTGTCAGAGGAGAGAGGTCAAGGGCCCAAGAATATAGAGACAAGATAGTGCAGCAAAGAGGGCTCATTCCGTCTTAGAAGAGGGAGAAACTCCGTAGAATTTTGAGGTACTAGAGAAGAGATCTTTAATATGCCTGACCCAAGAGTCTCTCAAATGTTTGGGAGATACAATCCTATTTGGGTCAGGCTCCTTTCGGTACAATGCCATTTGAGGACTGACTCACAGGGGTAAAAAGCTTTACAAGTATTACATCTTATTGAAATTCTTCTTAACCTTTGACTGGGAAAAGAGCCTCATTTGACCTCTAACTCAACTGACCTAGCATACTAACTCTATAAATGTCAAGGCATCAAAATGTTTTCTACTAAGATAATGATATAATTTTGGGTGGTACATAAAGTTATTCCAATATAGAAAATGATGAAGGTAGAAAAGAATATTCTTGTATCATTTCTGGAAATAATTTACCCTGAATAAGTGGACAGATGTTACCCCAGATGCTTCTTCACTTTCCTCCAAAGCCTGACAATTGTTTGCATATCTTTGAAATAGTACTTGTGTTTCTGAAATTGATTTATTCTATGTTAAAATTTACATAGTCTATGACTAAGCATCATCGTGAAAACATTCTAAGTAAGTCTCTTGAAGACTGCCTCTCTTAAGCTCTCTATTGATGTGTTTACATCACTGGATATTTAGGCATTGGCATCATTTGATGTGCTAAGATAAAAGACAGTCACTTCATGTGCTACTTTTCCAACTCTAACTGAATAGGCTTGGGTGTGGGTGTCAGCTGTTGGCTTCTCCAGGAAATAAAATGTGTCCAGCCTGTTAAGGCGCTTCCCCAGTCCTCTCTGTTAACTAGATAAAACAGCTGTTTTTCGGAAAATCTGGGCCAGTGACCTCCATAATTCAGGCTTTGTGTACCAGGGCAACTATGGCTGGTTTATGCAGAAATTTTATGCTACCCAGCAGCAGAGTTGGTAAGTCACAACTGCCTTCAGTCTAACAGGAAGACAATGGATCCTAAGAACTGGTTCAAGAGCTTTGTCCTGGGGCAGCTGGGAGACATTTTGGCAGCTATTATCCTGTTTGGTATGTTCCTCGAACGATCCTGCCATGTGCCCTCGAATGATAATCTAAACTTGGTTCATAAATTCAAAGTGATGACTGTACATTATTCTGTCTCTTTAAAGATCTTTACTTACTGATAATATAGTCTTAAAATCCAGCGGTCATGGTGTTCATCCATGCTATAAATCCAAAGAAGTGGCCTCCTGTTAAAAGGCAGACAGATGCAAAGTAAGCACAAGACTGAGGTGAAGCAAGACACTAGGTTGAGCTAAAAATTTGTGGCTTAGGTGGCCAAAATCGAGGTTGGAAAAAATATCAGGTAAAAAAGAGATGTACAGAGAAAGTATGCTTTTGGATCCATAACTCCTGATTTAACTGGAGTTCCCTCCTAGCTCCCAGTTTATTCCAATCAAATGTTCAAATGAGTGAGGAGAAAGTCAATGACCAGTAGAGGGAGCCACGGGGCTGAGTGTCTCAAAAACAAAACAAACAAAAAAAAACCCCAACTTGTACCTGAGGGGGTCTTTAGAGTTGAATTTTTCTGATAAAAGGCAGTGCCAGATGTTCTCTGAAGCCAGTGGCTAAGATATACTAAAGGAGTGTATCACATCGGTGGTTTTCTTTAAAAAAAAAAAAAAAGAAAGAAAGAAATTACCAATATAAGCCTCTAGGAATAAATCACCTGCATTTCAGCAATGCCAGAAATGTCCAGGCTTGTAGAGGTTTATTTGAAAGAAAACCAAAGCAATCTTAGAAAATGTTATTTCCAAGGCCACCACCAGCCAAGACTAAATGCCCAAGACTAAATGCTCAACTCAGTAAAAAAACAAACCCTGGCAGCTGGGGGTCAGTGAGAGGAGGGCAGGGAAGCTCAAGCGCTGAAAGTTCATGAGCTTACAAGGGGAGTCCTGGTGCCCTGCCATGACTAGTCCTTCCTGACAACAGGAGCGGGAAGGGAGCTGAGAGGAAGAAGGAGGCAGAAATGGGCCAAACAGGGTTCTCTGAGATGGCCCCAAATCTGCACTGTTGGATCCGGGTCTCTCCAAGAAATGGCCAGGGCCATGCGGAGACCAAAGTGAATACCTTTCCATTGAACATTTCCATTGCACAGCTGTGTTGAGGATGGCTTGTTAAGACTTGAGACACTTGCATAATTCAGAACCCTTTGGGGGATAGAGAACAATTAGGACCATAAAAGAAAAATCCCTGGCACACCAGAGAAGGGCTGCTTGCTTTGTACAACTTATGACATTCACAGGAATACAGAGCAATCCTCTAAGTCTATTTCTGATGTCAGTAAAGATGAACCTATGAAGTTGGTATGCACGTGGCCTAAGAAGTCCCCATTTGAGAAAATCATGTGCTTTAATCTCAAAAACACCTTGACTCTTCCTGGGGTCTTAGGAAAGTCATTAATCATCTCTGTGCCTTAATGTATTTATCTTAAATAAGAAAACAGTTTTCAAATAACCATTCTCTTTATCATTTAGAGACACTTGAGGTCTTGCCAATTATTTTACAGAATGATGCTACTTAAGCATACATTGTTTCAGTTACTTAAGTAGTGAATGGATTATACTCATAACACCTGGTAATGGCTCATAGTGTTGTAAACAAAATCAAGTCAAAATGGAATAAAATTCCAAAAAAGCACTTAACCTTTCAAGACGCAGCAAGAGCATTTTTGTTTCTTAAAATACAAGGACAATTCCTTATGTCTCAAAGAGCCAGACAAGGTCAAGGGTAAGTAGAAAAGAGAAAAGAAAGAATTAAATTATGGCTTAAGAGTCTCAAAAGGCCTCTGTGTTGACTTGTGCATAGTTTGACATTAATTAAAAGTTAATTCCCCCCACACAAAAAAGTATTTCGTTTTAAAATTCTGTTTTAACTAAAGAAAGATAATATTTTTAATAATGATATTATATTATGTAAAATCTGAATGTTGCTTCTTCAATGTTTTCCAAAGTGTGTTTCAAAAACAGTAGTACCTGAGATATTAACATGTGTTTATACAAAAAAGCTTCTATGGTTAAATAATTTTAGAAATACTCAATGAAACAATATGATCAGTTCAATTCACTGCAAGACTTCACAAAGACCTTAATATGCTAATTATATTTTCATTTTTCAAAAATGTTACAGTAAATAGTGTGCCCTAAACTTATTTGCTGACAAATCTTCCCAACCTGAGAGCATCTCTTGGGACTGGTATTCTGTGGAACAACTTGGGAACAATTTAGGAATCACCGTCTTCTTCATTATTTCAAGATCTACTGGGACATGGTAATTTCAGTGTTGCTAGTTATTATGTAATACACATTGAGTGTTAGTATAGACTATGTGCTATGCCAAATCATAAAGTAAGAAACAATCCCAAAGTAATTTCCATACACAGTTGAAAAAGGAACAAAAGAAGATGAAAGTGTCTTGGTTCAATGGCTCAGTTCTTCATAATAAAAATAATAGCAGAAATGCCAGAATAATTAAAGTGTTTTAAAAATCTAGAAAGATAGAAGATAGGAAGGGAGGAAGGAAGGAAGGAGGAAGGAAGGGACATTGGACAGATTAAAATGATCTCTTCCTTCCCTCTTCTTTCCCGTTGTCTAGAGATTATGTGTAGAGAAATGACCATCAATAAACAATAAATTCATTAAATGAGGAGCCTACATAATTTCACAAATTAGCTCAGCAATCTCTGATCTGATAATTCTGTGTCACCTTAACCACTGGTAATAACTAGGATCATTAGCCAGACTTCTTCCTTGAGCGTTTACTTTCTCACCATAAATAGGGAGCTAATTCGTATAACAGGATCACACTTACTGGTATCCTAGTATATCTTGCTATATCAGGGATTATTTGGCTTATTGATGACACTCAGACCTCCAACTCCTATTAAATTCCCTATTTCCTTAGGGCCATACTCTGGGAATTCCCTTTCCCCTCCACAAAGATAATGCCCAGAGGTCAGTATCCTAAAAATGTGATTATGGCACATCCTCACAGAAGTCCATCCTCCAGATGTCCAGCTTGCCCAGAGTCACACAGCTAGCAGGTGGCAGAGCCAATATTCCCATCGAGGTCACACTGCACACTGCTCCTCCACACTGTCTTTCATAGTGTCTTCTAGTGTCATAAAAGGGAGAAAAAACATCAATTCCCTGTGACAATGCCTCTGACTCATAAAGAAAGTAAGAGAATTCCAGTGGCTCTGTTCCTAGACACTGCCGACTGGCTCTGTTTCTTGTTTAGTACTGTGATTTTAATTTCTTTCTCTTTTCTGTATTTTTTTCCTAAAAGCATGCTGTCATTTTGGAGCCAAAAAATAAGGGCTGTGTAACTAGAAAAACCAAAAAAAAAAAAGCTATCATTTCTCCCTAGAGTAATTTGTAAGGGCTAAGGTTTCTCCATAAATTCTCCCCAAGTGATCCCAAGTTGCTTGGCATCAGTCTGGGAGAGAGAGTGACAACCTAGCATGTCATTCCTAAGGTGGTAGAAATTCTCATGATTATATGAGGAACAGACAGAACAAAAGCATTACAACACATTAAACGAACTTGAATCTGGCTTGTCAGATCATTCTCTTTAGCGTTACTTTTATTATCATCTATAGCCAGATGATGAGAGTCAAGACAACTTAAATGATTCCCTCAAGCCGTGAGAGTCACTGAGAAAACTGTCTATATTATCTACACCTGCTGCTATATAGGTATATATGGAAATAAGTATACCTCAAACCCTTCCTTTGTGTCATACCAAAGACTAAAGAAGAAACAAGGGCTAGTTCTTTCCATATGGTCACATTCTGCACACTTTTTTTTTGCCTTTGTCCTTGACCTTCCCTTTCTGCATGTGGTATTCCCTACTTAATCTACTTAACTTAATCTAAGTTAAGATTCCTCCTCCAAGATCTGAATCAGGTATCTTTTTCTTTGAG
Source organism: Taxidea taxus jeffersonii (assembly GCA_003697995.1). Lineage (NCBI taxonomy): Eukaryota > Metazoa > Chordata > Mammalia > Carnivora > Mustelidae > Taxidea > Taxidea taxus. The sequence continues at coordinate 455,139 of ML104867.1, read as the reverse complement.
AAGACATGCCTATACCCCACCGCCTGCCCCAGGCTACACTGTACAGCTCCGCCATGCTCCCTAGCCCTCTGTGCATAGCCCTGGCATGGCCATGTCCATGCTGTGATAGCATCGGCCTCTTCTATTGTAAGACTGGGAGCTCTTTGCCAAAGGCTTCAGGTCTTGCTTATCTCTGCACCCTCAATACTTAGCACATAGTAGAAACCTAATAAATGTGAAAAGGAGGAAAGGAAAGAAGGGACCAGGCAATAGAATACAGTGACGATGAATGAGAAGCCTTTAAATGCGCTTTTCTCTATCCCTGTAGATTGTTCCAAGAAAGCACAATTTTACCTAAGTCCATGCACACCCCTGCACACACAATTAGGTTACTAGTGTGACACTTTTTGTAGTGTTACACCTCTGGAGCTAACCATGGCACACAGGATGAACTTTCATTGGCATGCTAATATTAAAGATTAGCCTTCTTTCTACTAAATTACATAAAGAAAAATTTGTTGGGTGATACCACGGTCCCAGGACTGTTAGTACTATGCTCAGAAATATCAGTGACATTATGAAACATGGAACAAACACCTTAACTTGCCAGTCAGGTTCCTCAACTTCTCTCAACCCAAACCACCTTTCCATCTTCATCCTTCTCCAGTCTACAGCAGGAATCAGACCTAAACCACAAACGCTATTATTTCCCCAAACATCCTCTTTCCTTTTCTCTACTGAATGTCCCCCATTGTTCTTAACACTTGACAAAATAACTATAAATTCAAGGTCTCGTTAAAGTCTTCCCAAATATTGCAGCCTGCACTGATTCTTGTTTATTCTCACCTGACAAGCAGTTGCTACAAATACCACTTACATGTTGCCTGTACGCAAATCAGAGCTGTCTGCTAGAATATTCTATAGTGAAGAAATGTGCCCTATCTGAGCGGCACAGAATAATAGCCACCCACCACATACTGGGAACTGAGCACTTGAAATGTGGCTAATGCAAGTGAGGTCCTAAATTTTTAAATTATATTTTATTATAATCTCCTTAAATTTAAAATCAAATAACCACAGGTGGATAGTGCCTACTGTATTGGACAACACAAAATATTTACATTTTCGTGTGCCATGTCTTATATCCCTTGATGACCACATAATCTACTGAAAAAATTGAATAAGATGCTTTTCTGTATCCTGAGTGAATGTCATGACCACAGTAGTGTTCTTTAAATATTGTGTTCAGTGCATGGCTTTCCTACCATGCCTAGCATTCCTGCCTCTAATTGTTATATTATCTTAAAGAAGTCCTCTCCCCTACATGTATAATTTTAATAAAATACTACAGATGGTATTTCCTTTTTTTTTTTTTAGTGGCTTTATCTCACAGAAAATGGCACTGTAGTGTTATCTAGATCCTTTATCACTATACAAACAAAATGAAATAAGGAATGATTTGAACTGAGTCTTTCAAAGAGAAAGTTCCATTATACATTGCCATCTCTTTTTCCTTTTATGGGAAAAAACACATTTTAAATACCTGTTCATAGAATTGCTTCAATTTTCAATACAACTGTTTCTACAGAAAAAAACTGTCCCGGGGTATCCAAAACAAGTTCAGTAAGAGATTTTTGCCTTTATCTCCCACTGAAATCCCACAACTCTCTAAAGGAAGGTAGTTCTTTATCATAGATTTTCCCAGAGCATTTTTGTCCCTATTTCTAGTGATCAAGCCGAGGCTCTTTGAAGAAGGCTAAACCCTCTACCAGAAGGTCAAGGGAGGTCACATGTCTCTGGAATTTAACAATGATGTGCCCCTGGCACTTACTGGCTTACTAACGGCCCTTCAGGAGTCATCATGAAGGCCAACCACGCAATAAAATCCTGTGCCTGGCAAAGCCAAGAGCAAAGTGATCAAACAGTCTGGCTTCAGATTAGATTCTAACTTATTAATAAGCCTTCAGAAAATAAACCAGAGTGAGTCTTTAACAGCAACAGTTTACAGGAGATGTTTAATGATTTCGGAGGTCCGCCACACCGCATGCCTTCCTTCTGACTCAGGAAAGAGCAGGACAGGGGCAGAAGACACGCTCAAGAAGCCAGAGCCATCAGCTGTATCTTTTCCATTTACAGCTTAGTCTATTTGTAGTGACTGGAAAAATTTTCAATGAAAACTTTTTTTAAATAATACAATAAAAGAATTTACCAAGCTATCATGAGCCAGACAACATGAAGAAATAATTATGAGTGTGTATTTTCCCCTGCCTTATAAAGTATTTACAAATTATAGCATGAACAAGCTCTAAAGTAAATGGTAAAGATAGCAATAACATTTAACTTGTAAATTTTTTATATTTAGCCATAAAAGAATCACCATGTGTTTAAATCACATTTGAATACATATAAATAAAATTCTCATCTGCAGACGTGAGCCAGTGGCTACAGAAAGAATCCATGACTCCTTTTCAACACGGCAAGAACACTGGGAGAGGCTTAGTACCTGGTTTTTATAAAATAGAATTCATTATCACCACGTCAGCAAAAGTGTTAGTAAGTATCTTAATTTGGAAACTTTGAAAAATGAAGAGAGTGATACTGACAATAATAAACTCTGTAGAGAAATTTACTGTTTATGACGTATTTATATACATTAGTTCATCTGAATTAGACAGAGGAAGATTTTATCTACGTTTTACACATGAGACAGTGGAGGCTTAGAAAGATTAAGTAAATTTCACATCATTTAGTATATAATGAAAGTAGTATATTTAGTATATATTATTAGTATAATAATTAGTATATTAATATAATAGTATATTTAGTACATAAAGAAAGATTAAGTAAATTTCACATCATTTAGTATATAATTTAGATAGTGAATGTTGGAGCTACAATATGAAGCTGGATCATTGAATCCTCAAACAGACTCCCCACTGAGTGCGTATCCCCAACTCAGGGCTCAATCCCAGGACCCTGAGGTCATGACCTGAACCGCAATCAACCGACTGAGCCACACAATTAATTTTAAACCTGCCTATAATTTTTGAAGCCCCTTTTTCATTAGTGCCAAAATATATGTCATTTATGGGGTAAGAAAAGAAAAGATCTTAAATCATCTATGAGAAACTATTGTAGTGTCACAAATAAAAGTGCTGAGTTGGACATGAAAAGTGATGGGATCAAGTCCCACTTTTGCCACCTAACAAGTGCAGCCACCCTGGCCAAGACAGTGAGTCTTACTGAGTCTTTCTTTCCTCTGCTCCAAAATAAGTCTACCTCTCCTGACTGTAATGAATGTTAAATGAGATAATATGTGAGAAAATGTCTGGTACTCATAAGGTGCTCAGTAAAGGTCATTTGATAGTAATCACTACCAATTACAGAATCTTACTTAAGTGTCAGCATAATGGCCCCTTTCCTGAGTAGAAGCTTCCAGCATTTCTTTCTACATATCATAGATAAGGGCACTAAGGATCTTTATGCCTTGTAGTTTTTTTGATGAACTCTGGACTCCCACTCCAGGATGATGCTGCGAGCATGTCATGGTGGCAGTGTGGGCTCTTTATGGGCTGATCTGTATCTCTGGTCTTTGGGGTTTGGGGTTTGGGGTAGGGGGAGGGTAGAAGGGTTGTTTTTGTTGTTGTTTGTTTGCTTGCTTGCACTAAATGGCACTGCATCCCTCTTCCCCCAAGGAAGGAAAGTCCATGATTGCACAGCCCCTTCCCAGTTCAAGGCTTCCTCCTTCTTGTGGCAAAATCCATCATGTGCAGATGGCTATGGCATCATTAGGAAAAAGATGACTGTCCTGGGTGTCTCATCTAAGGTCTTAGCTCATCCTACAGGCTTCTGGAGTTTTATGCTGCTGTATCCTTCAGTACTCCCACCAAGGCTGCCCGGGTTCCAAATGCATCCTGGCCCCTGCATTTTGATGCAGTAATATGCCTTCTTAAGCCAAATGTATGCTCCCTATAACATTCGATTGGCATTGAACATCAAATCCTCCCTTATACATCAAAAATCCTCCCTTACATGCATTTCATTTTCCTGATAAAAATGTCCTAATTTTTTTTTAACCCTATGCCTCAATTATCAAGAAATCTTTCAATCCAGGCTCCTTCCAAAAATGGTTCTAAGAAACCCAAAGTTAGAATAAGGAAAATTGTAGGCTATAGTGGAAGACATTTTAGTTCATAAAGACAAAAGAAGACAGACCACAAGAGTTTTAAAAGACTTTGTCTGTCAAATTCAGTTACCCTAGTTTTGTTTGTTTAGGACTCCAATCTCAACCTCACTTGTTCATTCCTTCAACACATAGAAACTGGGGACCTACCATGTGCCAAGCCCTGTGCTAGACACATCTGCACTCACTATCTGCAGCCGAAAGGCATAGAAACCAACAGAAAGCCACTCAGAGTATAAATGCACAGAAGTCAAACATGCTCAGTGGCTGAAACAGAGTGGTCATTAAGGTTCATACTCATAAACTCATGAACTTCTCACTTCAAAACTATTTGCTTCCACTTTACAAGTCATCATAATGAATTTGGTTCTCTGAGTCCTCAGATCAGAGCTGCCTTGAGGTACCTCATTAGAATAGGGAAAAGGGGGCACCTGGGTGGCTCAGTGGGTTAAAGCCTCTGCCTTCGGCTCAGGTCATGATCCCAGGGTCCTGGGATCGAGTCCCACATCAGGCTCTCTGCTCAGCGGGGAGCTTGCTTCTCCTTCTCTCTCTCTCTGCCTGCCTCTCTCCCTACTTGTGATCTCTCTGTCAAATGAATAAACAAAATCTTAAAAAAAAAAAAATAGGGAAAAGGACTACCATAAATAAATACACTTCCATGGAAGTTTGGAAGCCTAGCAATAAGGGAAGAGAAAAGGAAACTATAAAAAGATAAGTGTTTTTAAAGCACAATGGCACTTCTCCCTCTGCCTCTGCCTTCCTCTCTGTCTGCCTGTGTTCGCTCGCTCTCTCTAACTAATAAATAAATAAAATCTTAAAAAAAAAAAAAACACAATGGCATTCATTGAGGAGACAAGTAGCCATATAGCCTTAGGAAGTTTCTTTCTTTCTTTGAGTATTTATTTATTTATTTAAGAGACAGGGAGTACATGCATGCACACACAAGTGGGAGGGGCAGAGGGAGGGAGAAAATTTCAAGCAGACTCTCCGCTGAGCCAGAGTCTGACATGGGACTCGATCTCATGACCCTGAGATCATGACCTGAGTCAGATGCTTAACCATCTGAGCGACCCAGGTGCCCTGTCTTGGGAAGTTTCTGAGGGAATCACTGAGTCATAGCTGAATATAATTATTGACATACTTAGTAGTGTCTTTTAAGAATTAAGAAAATTTGGGGGTGCCTGGGTGGCTCAGTGGGTTAAAGCCTCTGCCTTCGGCTCAGGTCATGATCCTAGGGTCCTGGGATCAAGCCCTGCGTTGGGCTCTCTGCTCAGCAGGGAGCCTGCTTCCCTTCCTCTCTCTCTGCCTGCCTCTCTGCCTACTTGTGATCTCTGTCTGTCAAATAAATAAATAAAATATTTTTAAAAAGAATTAAGAAAATTTCATATTTTTAAATAGATCCTATCAAAAGAAACATATTTTGGTGCTCACATATGTAAAAATATCAGCTTCGGGAAATGTTTAATTATCCAAAATGCCTCATTCTTTAAAGATTTGGGGCAGCTGAGTAAGCACATACATACACAATTATGCATATGAATTATATGAAGTAGAATTCATGGTAAGCTAGAAAATTTCATGTCCCTAACATGCAGTATAACGGATTATTAGCTTTTTGGTTGTCAGCTTCCAATAAAAGCACGATCAAAGTGGTTACCTGGAATCCAAAACCCTGAGTTCATGCTTTCTTTTCATCTACTGCAGCCGAGCAGCCGAGACCAAGGAAATTACCTCACTGCTCAGTGACTCAATTTATCTATTTGTATAATGAGAAAAACAAAAGCTTACCTTACAAAGGTCTGGTGGTCTTTGTTCCTGTTTCAAAGCTTGGAAATGCTTAATATAAATCCCAATAATAGCCTGGTTTGGGGGGGGGGGGTTATTATTTTTTAAGCAAACACCCCTCAAGGAAAAGATGCAAACTAGTCTATCCCTGCTTTTCTTTCCTTACAATCTTTCCTTTCCAAAGATCACCACAAAGAAACGAAGAGCCAAACACACTGACTCACGTCTTTTTCTAATAGTGTTGTGGTCAATTTGCTCCCGCATAAAAAAGTAGTAGTGCAGCTTTGAACTCTGGGTTTTGGAAGGCCAAGAGTGGAAAAATGTCTTTAGCAGCAAGAACGGCACATTCCAAATCTGTCCAAATCTGTCCAGTGTTAGAAAAGTCTGATTGAGCGTGCAGTTCCCATCGAAGCCTTTTCTGTTATCAGAACTTTCTGACAGAAGAAGGGGCTAAATTTTGCCTTTTGATGAAATGTTGAGTCAAGTATTTTTTTGTCACATCAGACCTTACTCATTCAAGCCTTAAGATGGTTTCTCAGTTTGAACTTGCTTTTAGGACAGATGGGAAAATGGAGTGACTTTATGCCTGGAAAAGCTGGCTCCATCCTTCTTTGGGAGGAAAAGTCCTACATGGTTCAGAAAGCTGAAGATGTACTAAGAGTCTTCACACAGATTTCTAATATGGCAGGTGGTTATTACATTCCATCATTGATCAGGTGTCATGTTTTTGTTTTCTTAGATGTTGCTCTCTTAAAGTCTCTCACAATCTAATATAGTCATATAACTTTATAGTCCTATAACTTTATGAAAGTACATTCATAATCAGAAATATATGTGTATATAAGTCTTGGTACATTTCTAAGTGGCTGGTGAAGTTCTTTGATTACTAAGGTTGAGCAGCTGGCTTATCCTACATATTACCCAATTGAAGAATTTATCTCAGTACTAAAATCTTATCACCTAAAGTACTTGAAGGACATCTCAGGTGTCTTCACTCTCCCTGAGAGGAAATTTCCATAAAAACACTCTCAACGTACTGTTCCCCACCACATATCTTACCTGCAGACCATCCTGCCCTTTGCTCCTTCCCTCCTGTTACAGTGGAAGAGATATTCCTCCCATATTCCCTGGGTGTTCCTTCGCCACCCCGCCTGCCTTCTGGGGACTTCACTCTGAATCATTTACATTACCTGTCTGGTAGCTGTAGAGCTCTTTTTCAGCACAATCCAGACTGTGACTCGCCTCTGTTTGAAATCTTTAAGAGATATTTCATGGCTTTCAAATTAAGAGTCTGAACTCTCACACAGGGTTTATAAGACCTCTTATGGTCTGGGCCTGCCCATCTTTCCAGATCCATTCCTTGCCATGCCTCCCATTGTCCCAACCCCACTCTACAGTCACATTTCTTTTCAAGTGCCATAGCTCTTCCATTTTAGGGCTTTCTTCCACACTGTTCTGTCGCTCTGCCTAGAATGCTCTGCCTTCTCATCATCTCCCAACTACCTGATCATTCCAGAAGTCTTCCTTAACTCCAGGACTGGATTAGTTGGCTCCATTGTAGGCTCTCACATTGTCCCAACACCTCTCTATGGCATCAAACACTTTCACTGTGAATGTTTCCTTAACTGACTATCTCTTTGGCTGGTCTATAAAGGCTGTTATTACCTGAATTGAATCTGTCTTCTAAGCAGTGTGTCCCCAGCACAGGAGTCTGAGTACATATTTTCAATATTTGTTGAATGACAAAACAAATGAAGGATATATAAATGATCATCAGAGGAAAGCAGCAGATTTGAGGATTAACCAGAGTTCTAGGAAAGGATAGTAGTCACAAGTCTGAAATCAAGAAGTCTTGCAACCAACAGTGCAAGGTTGCAATAAAAGGTCGAAGACAGACCCTTAGCAATAATATATTGTAAGCAAAAACTGATAATCACAATCCCCAGCCAGACTCTCTTATCCTCACCTTGGGCAAAATTTCCTAGAGTGCATCATGGCATGGTCCAAGGAGTACTACGTCATGAGTCCACACCCCTCAACTAGTCCTACTGACTCAGTATCTCATAGCGCAGGCCAGAAAGGTACATTTTAATCAGTATCCCTGGGGATACTAATGCACCTAAGGTTCTAAGCTTGAAGTGGGGACAATTACAACAACTGATCAAGTAGGGAGAATAAGAATAGGAAGCAAATACCCTTCCCAGTGGTGGCTGAGTATTGAGAACCCCCAGCTGCTCTCCATGTGGTATGTGACTCCTATAGAAGGACATCTTTCACCTGGTTCATTGACGGGGAGCAAATACATAGCTGTCTCATGGTTGGTCCTTAGAAGTTCCAACAAGAGTCATATGTATTGGGGGAGGGTTGCTTTCATGGCACTTTAGTCATAATTCCCACTTAACTTCTTACTGTGACCTCTCTTCTACTGTTTGAAGCATAGCCTAGTCTAATCCATCTATGCATTCCATCTGGACTAATGAGTACTTAACCAACATTCAATGAAACAATATTTCCTTGTCCATGACCTGGACAAAGGGCTCATAATAAATAACCATGAAAAATTCATTGTAAGCTATTACTCCTCTGAGAAAAACAAAAATGTCCCCTTTATCCCCAATGAGTCTGTGGTTTTAAAGCCCTTTCCAATTTTGCATTATTGTCAAAGAAAAATAATTAGATATGCCTGACTAAAAAAAAGTCTAGAAAGCTCTATCTGAGGAAAAGAGGCTCACCTCAAATCAACATTTCCTGTTTTGATCATATGTTCCAAGCAGTCTCATTTTTTCCTTTGGGTTTTACATATAGTTTTGTCATTTATGGGCATGCCTATAATCTGTCATGTTCACAATGAATCCAGAATAAACACTGACTTTTGTTGCTATTCTATCATTTATAGCTTAAGATTACTCTTCACCTTTCTCCCAAGACTCTGTTCTATCACTAGCTATTTGACGTCAGTACACTGTACCTTAAGTTCTCCATAAACCAGAATGTATGTGATGTGGGCAGGAAAAAACTACATCTTGACTTTCCAAAAGTAGTTTGAATCAAATATTTTAAGTATAATTGAAAACATATTTTTACAAGCAAATAGAGCCAATAAACTAGAAAAGCCATATGGAAACACCAGGCCCCACTTCTCTGGTTTTTAATCAACTGCAGCAGAGGTCCTTAGGAAGAGTGAGACACTCATGTACAGCATGGAATCACACAGAAGGACAAGTGCTTCTCCACCAGCGTGGTTCATCTGTTGTAAGTGCTCTGTGCAGAAATTTTAGCAGGGAAAGAGGAAACATGAAGGCCACCATGACTTTTTATAACCTTCCTAATATCAGTGTGGGGATCTCATAGGGCCTTACACAGCTAGTATGATTGAAGGGGAGAACCTCCCTGCCTTTGTCCCCTTCTGGCCCCTGGATGTAAAACCCTGATTATCTTCCTATAATTAGTACTTTTAAAAATATAACTACAAAGGAAATATCCTCTGGCCCTGGTCCTTTTCTCAATTGCTGCAACATGACTCCTACCAAAAGCATGAGCCACTGTTGCCCTTCATCCCAATGCCAGATATTTCAGCTGGCTTGGCCTTTCCAGCCCCTGAAACTAGAAGTCTCTGGTGCTGCAGTGGGGCTGGCAATGGGAAAGGATTCTGGGCTAAGAGACTGAATCCTTGGCATACACTGAATCATCTGGCATACTGGTCTCCTCTATAATTTCTCTCGCTATGAATTGGAGTGGATTTATTTACTCAATTTATAAAATGGCACCATTCATTAAAGTAAATCACTTGAGGTAAAAGAACTAATTATAGAGCTTTTAGTCAAAGTGAAGTAAAAGCTTTTACCTCTAGGCCTGGGGGCTCAATGTCTGAGTTATAGGTTTTTACTGTATGTGTTAAAGTTCCAAGGGACATGATTTGACCCAAATTTGTTGAATCACTAACCATGATGTAACAGGCTCTTACTGTTTGAAAATCAGAGTAGCAATGTATAAAAATATCCCTTTCAATGTCTATGTCAATTTTTAAAATCTGTCTCTTATGCAGTGCTGACAAGGGAATGGAGATGGGAGGATGGTCATACATTTATTGGTAAGATTCTAACTTGATACAACTTTCAGAAGTTAAAATAGTAATTCCACTCAAGAATCTATCCTACAGAAATACTCACATGTTTTCCTTAGGACATAAGAATGATGTTCGTCAAAAGACAAAATCCAGAGTAAAAAGGAAACCTATAGAATGGGGGAAACATTGGTAAATCATATATTTGACAAGGGGTTATTAGTCACAGAACTGCTACAACTGAACAACCAACAAAAAAACCAAAATTTTTAGTGGGCAAAAGACTTGAATAGATAATTCTCTAAAGAAAATAAACAAATAGCCACAATTGAGAACTTAAGGTATAGTGTACTGACGTCAAATGGCTAGTGATAGAACAGTCTTGGGAGAAAGGTGAAGAGTAATCTTAAGCTATAAATGATAGAATAGCAACAAAAGTCAGTGTTTATTCTGGATTCATTGTGAACATGACAGATTATAGGCATGCCCATAAATGACAAAACTATATGTAAAACCCAAAGGAAAAAATGAGACTGCTTGGAACATATGATCAAAACAGGAAATGTTGGTTTACATGCATAATGAGATGCTCAACATCACTAATCATTAAGAAAATACAAATTAAAACCACAATAAGGCACCCCTCACACCCATTAGCATATCAAGTATTTAAAAAAAAAATGAAACCGAAAATAACAAATGTTGGTGAGGATGTGGAGAAATCAGAACCTCACACACCGTTGGTGGGAATATAAAATGCATAGCCCCTGTGGAAAACAGTATGGCAGTTCCTCAAAATTAAAAATAGAATTATCATATGACCCAGTATATACTCCACCTCTGAGTATATACCCAAAATAATTAAAATCATGATCCCGAAGATCTATTTTACACTCATATTTGCTACACAGCAGCACTATTCATTCACAATAGACAAAAAATGGAAGTAACCAAAGTATCCACTGATGGAAGGATGAAAGGATAAACAAAAGATGGTATACATATACAATGAAATATTATTCAGCCTTCAAAAAGAAAAAAATTCTCACACATGCTATAACTTGGATGAAACTTGAAGATACTACACTAAGCGAAACAAGCCAGCCACAAAAAACAAATATTGTGGGGCACCTGGGTGGCTCAGTGGGTTAAGCCTCTGCCTTCAGCTCAGGTCATGATCTCAGGGTCCTGGGATCAAGCCCTGCATCGGGCTCTCTGCTCAGCAGGGAGCCTGCTTCCCCCCTCTCTCTCTGCCTGCCCCTCTGCCGACTTGTGATCTTTCTCTCTCCCTATTAAATAAATAAAATCTTTAAAAAAATAAACAAATGTTCTATGATTTTACTTACATGAGGTACCTTGAATAGTCAAATTCATAGGGACAAAGAGAAGAATGGTTGTTGCCAGGAACCAGGAGAGATAAGGAATGGAAAGTTATAGTTTAAGGGGTATGGAATGACAGTTTGTAAGATGAGAAGAGTTTGGGGATTGATTGCACAACAATATGAATGTACTTAACACTACTGAATTATACACTTAAAAATGGTTAAGGTGGTAAATTTTATGTTGTATTTTACCACAATTTAAAAAAAAGAAAAATGGTGTTGATTATAGTAATAGCGCCCATTGAAAAGATGTTGTATATATACATGTATTAGCTTAGAAGAATATACAGATCTATGTTTTAAATAAAAAATAAATTTTTAGGACATGATTATAATGACTATATTAGTTTGCTGGGGCTGCCATAACAAAGTACCATAAACTGGGTGACTCAGAACAATAGAAATGTATTGTCTCACACTTCTAGAGGCCAGAAGGCCAAGATCAAGATGTCTAAAAAGTTAGTTCTTTTGGAAGGTTGTTAGTGAGAACATGTTCGATGCCTCTGTGTTAACTTCTAATGGTCTTCTGGCAATTTTCAGCATTCCTTTGCTTGTAGATGATGCATCACCCTCTCCCTTTATCTTCACGTGGTATTCTTGTGTGCATGTTTAGCTTTGTGTCCAAATTTCCCCTTTGTATAAATAAGGACACCAGTTGTATTGGATTAGGGGCCCACCCTACTCCAATATGAGCTCATTTTAACTAATTATATCTGCAGCAAACTTATTCCCAAATAAGGCCACATTCTAAGGTATTGGGAGTTAGAAGTTCAACACATGAATTTTGAGAAGACACAAGTCAACTCATAACAATGATGTCATATATGAATATATGAAGGCCTGAATGGTACCTATCAAACCACTAACTTGAGTTACTCCCTGGGAAATGGGGAGTGAGGAGAGTGCGTAGGCAGACCTTACACTTTAATCTCCACACTTTGGAATGGATTGAAAAGTGTTCAACAAGCATGTATAACTATTGCAAATATAAGCAAGCAACTTAAAAGCTTTTAAGGCACCTTGTAGATGTCCATCAGGGTAGATATTAGGCTGCCTTGGAGATAAGTGGGAACAGCAACAATTAAGTGATCCAAAACTGTTGGAATGCTTTTCAGATATCAATGTGCAAAGCAGTAGTATTTTATATGTTCACCAAAAAAAAAAAAAAAAAAAGAAAGAAGAGAGAAAGAATGAAAGCCTGTGAGTCAGTGGCAGAGTGGAAATAGCACTGCACTAGAGGTGCAGAAAGCTAGATGGAGTTCCATTTCTGGCACTAGCTGGCCATGTGACCTTAGGTTCTTAACCACACTGGCATTTGCATTTCTGTCTTTAAGTATTTATATAAATTTCAGATATGCAGTACCTTGTCCTATGTTTATTCAGATCTGGCTGATACATGTATGTTGTGCATCAGCACAAAATTTGATTGAGCCTAAAAATATCCAACCATCACTTCTAGAAAATGATCTGAATGAACATAGGAGGCCACTGATCTGACCTATGTGCTTGAAGGACAGCATTTCGATATTAAATGATCAGACAGCCCAATTCTTCCGTTCTGCCTCTGCAAAGAGTCTATGCCACTTCCACTATTGCTAAGGGAAGGGCAAGTTCCACCACAGAACCATATGACAAACAGAGTTGAATTCTTTAAACTTGTGTCACTCCTCCAGAGCTTCTCTTCATTCCTCCATTCAATTGGGAAATCATTATTAAGTACCCACTATAATAAGCCAGGAGTATACTAGGCCCTGGGGATTTGATGATCAGAAAAAATAAATTGGGCCCTTATTCAGTTCCACTAAGGTCAAGAAAACAATGTGAAATGCATTTTGGTAAAGGAATTATACAGTGTCCTGGGTGGGATGGGGGAATGGCCTGCTCCCTGCATTAGGGGCTCCTAATGCAGACTTAAGACTTGAAACGTTTTCCAAAGGCTTCTCTTCCCAGAATGGCATCAGTTCAAGCTTTGAAATCATGAGGTAACTTAGCCTACTCCCCACTGGCTTTCCAAGAAGTCTGTTTTCTAGTTGTCTCTATGGCTGCTGGAGAAGGGCATGGCTCAAGCTGGGAGTAACCAAGCCATTGTGGTTCAGCCGCTCAAAGAAAGACAGTGGCATCTCTGACCAAAATGTTTTAGCTGTTCAGGTAGGAGAATCCATTCTGCTGAATCCAGGTAAAAAGAGTTTCAGGTATTTGACCATAAGACAAGAGAATAATGAGGAATACTGATTCTTTCCTTGTCAAAGTCAGTATCTACCATAGACTATGCCTCACTTTTTACTAAACATTCCATTAAACACAAAGCATCCATTTGGAAGTCCTCAGAGTACATGTTTATCCATTTCTCCAGGCATAGCACATACCAGGGTGATAGGGCTCACATCCTTTCTCTGTTTTTCTCCAAGTCCCCTCAGAATTCTTGTCTCCTGTCCTCATAATGTTTTTTTAACATTGGGTTACAAAGCTCAAGTAAATACACAGTTGTTGTTGATTTTTTTTTTTGTTATATTTCTTTATTTTTAGAGAGAGAAAGTACTGGATCAGGGAGAGGGGCAGAGAGAGAGGGAAAGAAAGAATCCTCAAGCAGACTCCCAACTCAGTAGAGAGCCTGACATGCGGGGCTCAATCCTAGGACCCTGGAATCATGGCATGAGCTGAAATCCAGTGTTGGCCGCCCAACCAGCTGAGCCATGCAGGTGCCCTGTTGTTGATTTTTAAAGGAGTCATGATCAAAGAGGTGGAGGCAGTGTTTTGTTTTGTCTTTCCACTGCAATATGCTCAATAAATTTACCAAATCCTAATTAAGCTGATGTCTAAGTCTTTGACCTTTAACTTTTATTTCCAGCAATAACCATTGTCATTTTTCCTATAATTGATTTCTAAAAATCATGAAAAACTTACACTGGAGGAAACAAGCTTGATAAGAAGCGGATGAAAATGGTTAAGATTTTTTTTTTTCCTCCCACAGAAAGAGATATACCTAGCTCCCTTACAGAAGCCAGGTTTCTCTTAAACTTCTAAAATTTTAGAATATTTTAAAAATGTTTCCCAACACACATTTTTTAAAAAATAATCAGTTTAAGTTTTTTTTCTGATCCTGTTCCCATTCTGTAAATTCATCTACCACTGGTTTTGTTTGTTTGTTTGTTTGTTGTTGTTGTTGTTGTTTATATACAGCAGAAATTGCATCAAATTCATTGATTTGGAGATTCTGGGTACCTCTTCCTGCAGGCATTTTCAACTTTTACATGAGGTTCTTGGAGCTCCTAGCTCTCTGGCCCCTGCTCACTGACCTTTGGGGAATGGAAAGCATTCACCATCTCCCTCCTTCACACAGGAAAATCTTCTTACCATGAGCACTGACTCCCCCATGAGCCGATGTTCTCAGTTCCTACCTCCCCATCTCAGTTCCTACCCACACTTTCTCAGATAGAATGGGATTGGGGGAGGGCTGATGGGGAGAAGAAGAAATGTTAAGCTTGATTACCCCATGGATGGTACTTCTGGGGTCACCTTAGTCTGGACACACTGGGGTGTGTTAAGCAATTGGTGAATTTTTTTATTACCACTTCTCTGTTTTCTGCTACAACCCTACACATCGATTTCAATGCAACAGGAAAAGTCCCATCAACATCTTGTTATTTGTGGTACAAGAAAAATGGTCTTTTATTCCCATCACTCAGAGCCTAGCATAGTGCCTTGTTCTGTAAGCAGTGATGGAAACACTCAACAAATACTTCTTAATTCTTACTATGGAATTAGGTACTTGAGACAGTGACCAGAAATTCTAGATCTCAACCTGAAAAACCTGCTGAAATTAGATTGTAGGTATCATGTTATGAATGCTAATGAAGTCACAGAGACATCCCACCCAGGAGGGAATTCCTAAACCCCACTCTGAACCTTCACAGGGTTGTCTCAATCAACAGAAAATCTCCCATATGGAGAAAGAACAGGGGCCATGTCTTAAAAATGAAATACATGATTACTGAGAAATGAAAAACAGAAACTTGATGAGACCATCTTTTATCTCTCTTTGAGCAAGCTCCTTGAGCTTCAGAACGTTTCTTTAGCTCCTGGAATCTAATGTCACTAGAGTCCCAAATGGGAAACATTTTGCCACAACTCACAATTTGTAAGTAAGAATTCTCCTCCTTAAGATTTGATTCATATTGTGGGCCTCCTCACTGGGTTTTCTCCCTTTCACAACTCAGATAAATAAAGTGTGGCTGTCCAAGTGGTTTTATTTTCATATTCACAGCTTCAGTGAACATTTTTGGGTCGTCACTGAACATATTAGATACATCCCTCTGTAATGTATGCATTCAGAGAACAAAAACAAATTAGTGTGGAAGTTTTGGGGGAGGGGTGGATTTATCTAATTTTGTTGGTTTCAGCTTTCCATTGAAACTTGTTTCACATTCTTATATAAACCAATTTTCCTCTCTGTACTTCCCTCACTCTCCCAGTAATAAGGGAAACATCTACTTTTCTCAAACAAGTGCCACAGCCATTTAGGAGAAAAGTAGTTTGGGGACACCTGGAGGGCTCAGTTGGTTAAGTGTCTGTCTTCAGCTCAGGTCATGATCTCAGGGTCCTGGGATTGAACCCCGAATCGGGCTCTCTGCTCAACAGGGAGCCTGTTTCTCCCAATCCCTCTGTGCTCTCTCTTGCTCTCACTTTCTCTCAAATAAATAAATAAATAAATCTTTTTTAGAAAAAAAGAGTTTTAAGACAAAACTGATTTTATGGAAGAAATCCTCTTTGTTCCATCAAAAATTTTGCAATTAACCATGTGCCCCTGGAATGTCTTCACCTCCAGTCTTCATTTTCCTCATCTATCAATGTAAAGCCAGGCTAATTTATTGTCCATTGATTGCTTATTCTATAACAGTTTCCATGGAGAACACTTATCGTATGTTACCTTTTTATTTTGTATTCACAATAATGCTATATGAAAGGAATCCAAATCTGTATTTTATAGATGAAGAAATAGGTGCAGGAAGGTTAAGTAGCTTGCACAGCACGTGGTTAATAGCAAAACCTGATTTCAACCCCTCATTTATTTAATTCTAAAGCCCTGGTTCTATGTGCTATAACGTGCTATCACCTAATTGAGCTCTGTACTCCCTAAACTATTCCTTTAGGTTCTAGTTCTGAGCCATGAATGGTGCAAGAGGCACCATTGGTAAATTATTATTATTGGTTTTATTTATAATAAAAATAGTAAACCTTAATATTTTGTAACAACTGTTATGCCATGAATGGTGGAGAAAAAAGAAATGTACAGCCTCCCTCAGAAGACCATCCTTACTGTTGGGAAGACTGTGGCTCAAGGTATTGCCTGTACTTTAGAGTGAATCTGATCATTGTTTCCTATCCCTCTCTTACGATGGGAAATAGTAGAACAGGATGTGCTTAGGAGGAGATACAAAAATATTGTATTGAGACACCACAAGGAATGTTAATTCCTTCTTTCAGTCACCGTTTCAGGAGTTGTCTGTACAGATTAAAAATAGAAGGAATGAAATTCCATAGATGGACACATGAGGAGCCCAAGGCTTACGTAAAAGGGTTCTTCATCATCTACTCTTCTTGTTTTTTTCAATTTTTTTTCTTGTGACAAGAACTTGCAAGATCTCTTTTAACAACTTTCAAATATGCAGCATTGTATTAGTAACTATAGTCACTTTGCTGTACATTCTATCCCATGACATTTATTTTATAACTTGAAGTTTGTTCCTTTTGACCCATTTAGCCCACCTTCTGTCCTCCACCCCCCAACTCTGGCAGCCACCAATCTATTCTCTATAGCTGTGCCTTCTTCTCCTCTTTTAAATAGCAAAAATTCAATGTCATCTGTGCCTGCTTTTTTTGCCCTTGGAGAAATAACAGTTAAGGAAGAGGGTGGAGAGGAAGGAAAGGTAGCTCCAGCTGATAATTAACTGATCTAATCACAAATTATCTAATGTGCTTAATAAGAAGTATCTTCTCTATATGTGCTGGCTCAGAAAATGAAACACATCTTGTCCATCATGATTTTCCTATCAGCTAAACACTCAGTGAAAGGGAAGAAATATTTGTAAAGATAATACAGCATTTAAAAAAAAATTAGAAATGAATGAGAATTTGTAGACCTCTTTCTTAACTTTGGCAAAGCTATTATAAATAGCATTTTTAAAAACCGTCTGGCTGAAACAAAACAAATGTTTCCTGTCAGTATGGAAAAAGAAATTCCTGTCTAAAATTATGTTATCGTGTTATCTGGCTTTTAGTCCACTTAATTAAGAAAGCTGTTAAATGCCATGCTACATGTCATCAAATACCCTTTTTAAAACTTATTTCAATTTTTCATGAGTCCATTCCAGTTTTGTGTTTTCACTACTTAATCCTTTAGGGGTTTTTTTAAGTAACATAATCGTTTTTAAAAGTCAAAGATACACTAGTCTTGCCATAATTACTTTTTGCATATCAGAGTTAAAAAGATACCCTAATATAGACATACACTGAAGACCAAGTCATCTACTAAAATATGATATAGCTTCACACATAGTATTACTACTTACTTTTAAAGGAAAAAAAAAAAAGATACAGAAACTGCTTGACCTGAGTTGAGCTACATTAAGTCTAACCCTCTAATTTTTCACATTAAAAAAATTTGAGGTTCAGAATTTGAATGAAATAAAGTTAAAAATTTGTGGCAGAAAGCTGAGTTCCTTTCTGCAAGTCGTGGACGTGCTTCATGACTACAGTCTTCAAAAAACTTTATTAAGCTGCTACTATGTGCCAGGTACTATGTTAGGTTCTCATGATACAAAAGTAAACAAACAAGCAAAGTAAACAACACAGGGCATCCAGTCTGAAGAAGCTTATAATCCAATGAGAGAGTAAATAAATTGATAATAAGTTTTTATTTAAGAATCTACTTAAAACCTTAACAGCTTAAAACAATCTATAATATACTTTTGTTATTTCACAGATTTGGTGGGTCAGGGATTGGGCATGATTTAGCTGATTCTCTGCTTCAGCATCTCTCACAAGGCTACAATCAAGGTATCAGCCAGAGCTGAGGTCTCATCTGAAAACTCAATTGGAGAAGGGTTTGCTTTCAAGGTCATGTGGTTGTTGGCAGGATTCAGTTCCTGCGGCCTTTTAGACTGAGTTCCTCAGTTTCTTGCTGGCTATTATCCAAAGGCTATCTCAAAAACCTTACAACATGGATCTCCCCAACATGGCTGCTTCTTTTATCAAAGAATGCAAGTCAAAAGGGCAACAGAGAAAGTCTACTAACCAAATGGATTCAGGGATAATTGGGGCCATTTTAGAGTTTATCTGTCACAGAATTTTATAGTAAAATGTGATTAATGCTGTGAAAGAGAAAGGCATGGGGGCAGTGGGAGTACAGGGGTTAGACTTTGAACCAGACTAAGGAGGCTGGGCTGTCATTTGAGTTGAATCTAAAGGATGAGTATTTATCAGATCAATGAAGAAGGAATGAAAGTGACTCTGGACAGGAGCAAGGTCTGTAAATGCATAGTATAGACTCTAGATGGAGAAAAAAGTCTCAGAGACATTAAAGCTAGCACATGGTAAATATTTAATAAACATCAAATGAATGAACAAAATGTTTTTGTAGCACTAGAAATGAGATTCCTCTCTAATATGCCACATAATAACCATATAAGTCAATCTCCATATCTTTAAGAATGATAGAAGAGAGAAAATGACAAGTGTTAGGAGATAGAAGGAAGATATATTTTATAGTAAGGAGAATTCTCTAGAAAGCCAGAAACAAATGAAAAAGGAACAAAGTTTAGGTTTTAATTCTAATATCTACTTAAATAAAAATAAATGAGGGAATTGCTGTAGTGTCATACCAGCTATTTGAGGGGAGGGTAGGCATGGAATGCTTTACAGGAACATAAGGTAATAATGAAATCTTTACAAATAGTTGTCACTCCATTCCAGGAGGAAAAAAGTTTCCTAAAGCCTTTTCGAGCTCACCAAAATCTTGTACAATTTCTGACTCAAACACATATGTAATACATCACCTCTAGGACCCAAGACAAGAGATGGTGTATAGTTCACATGTTTATGTCAGACTTAGCATTTTGCCTTGATATGCAATATATATATTTCTACTTTAGCTGAAGAGCATATTTTTCAAATAAGGTTAAAAAAATATTATCACTTACATTAGCAGTAATAACCTAAAAGGCTAATATCTTTAAGTTATAAACATTATAGAAATGTTTTGAAAAACTGAGCGATAATCGTATCTCTTTTTGCACGTCAAGTATGATTATATGAAATATGTTGAATAGGACTACACATTATGGTTCTTCCATTCATATAAAGTCAAACTTAAATTTTAGTCAAAGTTAGTCATACTGTTGTCCAATGGGTAATCACACGTGGTACCAGTTTTCAGAAAGAAAGCAGCAGGCTCTTAGAGTCCATTAGTGAAGATAACCTCTTTTTACTGCCTCTTGGGATGCTGGATTCTTTGCCTTCTTTTCTTCACCAGTTGTGGCACATGCAATCTCTCTGGTGTGTGTGTGTGTGTGTGTGTGTGAGAGAGAGAGAGAGAGAGAGAGAGAAGGAGAAATAGTGTGTAAGTGGGCACAGAGAGAAATTTTAAAAGTACAGTTCCTTTCTGCCAGTTCTCCACAAATCTGCAACAGAACCAAAATCCTTGAAGTAAAAAAATTTTTAAAGAATATGAAGTATTCTTCCCAGTGAGAAGGAAGATAATTTCATTATTTTTAAAATATAAAAAATAAAGGTAACATTTAAGACATGTGCTATCAAAACATTCTTTGAGAGTATTATGGAAAAGACAAAATCTCCAGATGATTTAAGGTTCAGAAATATTTTTTTTAATTTCTTTGATGTGAGGATGTTCTAAGGTAGAAAACTTACAGCTCTTGATTATGTACACCAAATTTTGAAAGAACTATGTATTCAGTTATGTAGACTATCTCTCCTAAACCTGCTATAAAGGAAAAAAGAAGGACTTTGGAAACTTTAGCCAGTTTATTAATCTATAGAACACGTTAATTGAATTATATGGAGTTAATCCATTTTAGAGTCTAAGAGCTTTTAACAGGGAAAAGACACAAGTAATCTAGAAATGGTAAAACCTAGAAGGCTCTGGTGAGGCATACACAAAACAAACTAATCCATATGGAGTCTCCCCAGCTCAGGATAGGAAATTTATTTAATAACTCCTGCATTTTGAAAAAAGTTATTGAAAACCTATTCACTATTTCAGAGTCTAAATTTCCTAGATGACGTCACTTGTTTTATGGAAAAAATAACTATTGCTTTGATTTATAAGTAAGATTTTGTTCCCTCTGTTAGATGTGTGTTGAAGCTGCTCATCCCTGACTTCCATGCTTTCTTAACTCCTATTTTCCATCTCTTTATGTCTTCAGATTGCATTTTGAGTGCTTTCCTCATGCCTTCAGTTTATCTAGTGCTTGGTTTAGCCCATCTTTTGAGGTCTTATTTTAATAACGTATTTTCATTTTTAACAAACACATGACATTTCTATAATTGGTATTTGGTTTTTTTTAATCTGCCCTTTTGTACAATACGCCCTTCTTTTCTTTCATGATTTTCTTTATTCTTTTATCACTAATCATTTTTTTCATAGTTTATGTGCTTTTTTCTGTTTTGAAATGTTACTTTAAATATTTCTGCTATCATTTATTCCTCACAATATTACACTTGTTTTTTAAGGCTTTTATTTTTATTGTTTTTATTGGGTACTAAATATATAAAAATAACTGTAACTTATGCATAAGG
Organism: Taxidea taxus jeffersonii; assembly: GCA_003697995.1. NCBI lineage: Eukaryota > Metazoa > Chordata > Mammalia > Carnivora > Mustelidae > Taxidea > Taxidea taxus. The sequence continues at coordinate 433,934 of ML104867.1, read as the reverse complement.
CTTAAGAATAACAATACCGGGACGCCTGGGTGGCTCAGTTGGTTAAGCAGCTGCCTTCGGCTCAGGTCATGATCCCAGCGTCCTGGGATTGAGTCCCACATTGGGCTCCTTGCTCGGCAGGGAGCCTGCTTCTCCCTCTGCCCCTGCCTGCCTCTCTGTCTGCCTGTGCTCGCTCTCTCTTTCTCTCTAACAAATTTAAAAAAAAAAATAACAATACCATGAACATTCATATATTCAATATCTAGTTTTAAAATGACTGTTAATCAGTACAAAATTTGGAGCCAAATTCACTCTGTGGGCCTCTCCAGTCCCTTCCCTCTCTCTTCTTCCCAAGGTAACCATGATCCTGAACTTTATGCTTAAGAGTTCCTTATTTTTCTTTATGATTTTATCATTCCTAACACACTTATTTTTACATGTATTTCAAGCCTCTTTTAAATAATTATACTATCAACAGCTTAATTTATCTAATAGAATCCTTCCATTGGCTGTATCAACTAACTCTCTCTTAAGCAGTGAGTTCCTGCTTGTGCCTTGTAATTTCTATCTGTGAGCTTGACCTCAGAAAAAGCTGCCTCTCACCTCCATACTGCTTACACCCTGAAGTATGGAGATTCCTTCTGGAGACTAGCTTTGCCTTTCTTCTTCTGGAGCTCTATGAGTTTCTCCAGTTCACCCCAGCTTTATCTTAAACTGCACCACTTGGATTATTCAAGTTCAGGTCCCACAGGCAGCCTAGACTGGACTTCCAATTTCTGTGGGTCCTTCCACCCACAGCTCAGAGCAGACAATCTGTTTCCATGCCACATCACCACATGACATACCGGGCTGAAAAAAACTATTTCCAGATCTATTTCCCCATTGTACAAAGAGCTTTAGACATTAGATTTATATATCCATGCAACTACCTTTAACCTGCCTGGCATCAATCTTCACTCATTATAATGAATTAAGTTCTCTCCCTTTCCTGCTACTTAGAGATACTCTGTTCTGACATTTGAACTCAGCTTTATAGCCAATATTTTATAACTTCTTTTGTAGCTGGCATTCGTATATATTTCGAGTTAGAAGATACCTTCCTTACATCTGCTTAGTCAACCAACCTTTCCAGAAATCAATGCTGCAGCTGAAAAAGTAAATTTGGGGATCTTTATAGGATTTTGCTTAATACCTTATTGAAGTACTGCTTTGTAAGAAATAGACTCATTTATCTGAATTGTCAAACTTCCATTTCTGTTGAAACTTCTGTTTCTTTGTGAACTTTTTTTTTTTTTTTTTTTTTTTTTTTTTTTTTTTTTTTAACATTAAGAATCACTTTGTTGGGACGCCTGAGTGGCTCAGTCAGTTAAGAGGTTGCTTTCGGCTTAAGTCATGATCCCAGGCTCCTGGGACTGAGTCCCAAATCAGTCTCCTTGCTCTCCGGGGAAACTGCTTCTCTCTCTGCCTCTGCCTGCTTGTGCTCTCTGTCTCTCTCTCTGGAAAGAAAGAAAGAAAGAAAGAGAAGGAAGGAAGAAAGGAAGACTTTGTTGTGAAAAATGATACAAGATCTTAAGTCTGTTTAAATTACTACATGTGGGGCGCCTGTGTGGCTCAGTGGGTTAAAGCCTCTGCCTTCGGCTCAGGTCATGATCCCAGGGTCCTGGGATGGAGCCCCACATCGGGCTCTCTTGTCAGCAGGGAGCCTGCTTCCTCCTGCCTCTCTCTGCCTGCCTCTCTGCCTACTTGTGATCTCTGTCAAATAAATAAATAAAATCTTAAAAAAAAAATTACTATATGTGATTAGTAAATGGCCGACACATAGTTGAATATCACTTACTTTGGCAGACAAAATATGAGGGAGAAGGGCCTGCTTGCCCTTCTGGATTAAGAGTTCAAATCTTTAAGACTTCTACTAAAAAGAGATCTGAGTGAATTTTTGGACTCAGATATTAGGGACTTCTACTAAAAAGAGATCTGAGTGAATTTTTGGACTCAGATATTAGGGACATCCTTCCTCCTTTCAAAAGCCATATGAAACTACCACCTATGAATTTGTCTAAGTCATTTTATATATCTTTATATATCCAAACAGTTTTTGCCTTTGCTGTGACTAACATGTCCAATATTCCTTATTATAAGTCCTTAACATAAATATGTGAAAGTAGATTTTGAAAAACACTATTTTGAAAGAAAATATTTTTCTTCTTGTTTTTTATTATTATTTTATTTTCCTGCCTTCATCCCACTCTGATTTGGGGGCAATTGCTGATTTGGGGGTATTTCTTCTAAAAATCTCATTTTACATGCCATTTTTTAAAGAAGTAGCAAGCATATGTGTTAAAATTCTTGGGACGCCTGGGTGGCTCAGTTGGTTAAGCAGCTGCCTTCGGCTCAGGTCATGATCCCAGCGTCCTGGGATCGAGTCCCACATCGGGCTCCTTGCTCAGCAGGGAGCCTGCTTCTCCCTCTGCCTCTGCCTACCACTCTGTCTGCCTGTGCTCGCTCTCTCTCTCTATAACAAATAAATAAAATCTTTAAAAAAATTTATTTAAAAAAAAAAAAAAAAGATTCCCAGTTCTGGGGTCAGACTGCCTATGTTTCAAATCAGCCCCCACCACTTACTATGAATTGGGTTACCATAACAAGCTTTTTACTTTTTTAAAAATATTTTATTTATTTATTTGACAGACAGAGATCACATGTAGGCAGAGAGGCAGGCAGAGTAAGAGGAGGAAGCAGGTTCCCTGCTGAGCAGAGAACCCGATGTGGGACTCGATCCCAGGACGCTGGGACCATGCCCTGAGCCGAAGGCAGAGCCTTTAACCCACTGAGCCACCCAGGCTCCCCCATAGCAAGCTTTTTAACCTTTGTGTTCTCATATTCTGCATCAAAAAAATAGGGATGATGATGCTGGTGATGATAAAGCCTACCACATAGGGCTGTTACAAGGACTAAATGAATTAATACACATAAAGCACTTAGAACAGCCCTCAGTTTATGTTAATTATTATTATTATATTTCAAATTTCTGTGAGGCTTTTTGCACAGGCATCTCTAGAACGTGTTCCTAGCCATAACCTAGCCTAATGATTTTGTGGTTTTATGGGAAAATCTCAAGGCACAATATCTTGAGGCATATAGAAACAATCCTATGTTATCACTTTTCATGATCTCTTGCTTTTTTCATGAATGGATGCCTTAAAGGTAATGAGTCCAAATAACCCTCATTTTTTTTTTTTCAATCAAAACCCTTTGTTGAGACTATTTACAGGAACTTTCTTGGGAATGAAGGGAGTTGAGGCAACAGAAGAACCCTTCAGCTTTGTGGCCAGAGAGGGCCCTCACCCCAGCCCTACTGGTCCTGTGGGCCAAGATAAACATGCTTGGCAAGGAGTGCCTTGCTCATTCCACCCTGTCAACTCAGAGGTGAAGGTTTTGGACTGTGGTATTGCTACTCCACCCAACTTCTGTTCCATTTTTAATATACCTTTGTGATAAAATGTATTGTACCCATTTAAAAAAATCTCTTGAAGGTGTGGCTGACAAGAAGAAAAGCAATATCCTGCCACTGCCTCAGACATGAAAGGCACTCCAGCCCCAGCTCATGGCCCACCCTCTACTTGGCTGTACAGTTCAGACTCCACATTTTGTTCAATAAAAGCAACAACATTCACATACTTCGCCACCTGGGAAAATGCCATAATTGTCCCAGTCATGTGTGCCCTGGCAAATACCCAAGTATTTCACTAAGCCCTCAATAGCCAATCATAGAAAGAATATCAGCACATCTTGCTTTTCTTAAAAAAAAAATGTATTGCTAAAACTGTATGAAAATAAGATGTTTGCAAGTTAAATCACCTCTTAAATGCATTAAGGATTTTCTGCTTAATGAATACTGTGGAGGACAATTTACTGAATAATAAAATTCCTTTGTAAAGTAATAGTGACCTTATTTTGTAAATCTGATTTTCCTTAAAGCATGATGTAACAATAATTCTAGTTTCTCCACTGTAGGTGTCACTTAATCTTTGGGTGCTCAGTTTTCTTTAGAGGAATATTAGGGCACAAGATTCAATGGCCTCTGCAAGTGCCTTCAAGCTCAAAATGCACTGTCTTCCTAAGGCAGTCTAGGAATAATTAGAGGAATGTCCTTTTGTTTGCTTATTCTTCCTGATTTATCATTCTCTCTGTAGTCCGGGGAGTGTGAACTTTCTACTAGCAGTTTTCTCAGACAGCTCCATCTGATACTTCAGGATGGGACTGGCCTGAATGCCTTGAGGACATGACAGGGAGAACAAGAACTATGGTAAACTGACATTCTGAGGCTCCCTCCGAAATCTCTTTCCATGACTATCTTTCCATTTTTGGCCCAAAGAATAAATTATAAAAGGTCAGGAGTACCTTTAACAATTTCATAGGTTAGGACCTTCTTTCTGGATGATTCCAAAAGCATAAGATACTACATATAATATTTCATTATTTGCCATGAGCATCGGTGATGTCCAAAAGGAAAACTGTATTAACTCCCCTTCAGATACTGGAAAAAAGTACCATGAGGTAATTAGGTTACTTGCCCCAGAGGCTAAAGATGCTGAATTTTGTGACAGAATTACTAAACTATGCTGCTTGATGTTGAAATGTCTGACACCAGAAGAATTTTAGTTAATAACTTCCCCTGTCACCCCCACTGAACATCACACTCTTCATACAGGGTGTTCATAAATTCACCCACTCACCACTGGAATAATCTCAAAAGCAAAAGGCAGATGAAAAGGTAATATTTTAAGCATTAATGAGATATTGGTGTACTTCAGTTCACCCAAGCCACAAGCCTCCAAACACAAACATAACTAGTATTTTAACTCCCCCTCTGGCTAAAGAAACACTTCCATTAGTGAAAACATTTGAAATCACAGAGATAAAAAGAATGTGTGATTCACATAAGTATTATTCCATCTCATCTAATGACCTAAATAAATGTGATAATCAATATGAAATGGCTTGGCAGGCTTCAAAGAATGAAGAATCATTTTTGGCATTATTAGTGGTTGTATGAATAATAGCATTGTAAACTATAGGTTGACATTAAAAAGACTATTCAAAGATATTATAAAACGCTTTATGTCAGTAAATATGACAACTTATATGAAGGTATTATCACACTGACAAAATAGGAAATCTGAATGGTTCAATATCATTAAAGAAATTGAACTTATTTTTATAAACCTTTCCGCAAAGAAAACTCTACATCAAGATAGTTCACCTGTAAATTATCACAGAACTTGAAGGATAGATAACTCCAGTGTAACACAAACACTTCCAGGGATAGAAAAAAAAGGTAAGAAACACTTCTCTATTGTGTATGAGCCCAGCATAATCCTGATGCATAAACCTGACAAGGATGTTGCAAGAAAGAAAAATAGCAGACACATAGATGCAAAAATCTTAAACAATATTAGCCTGACCTAGTGGGCTTTATTCCAGGGATGCAAGGTAGTTTATGATTCAAAAACCAATGTAATTTACCACATTAACATTAAAAAGCAGAAAATTACATAACAAACTCAAATTCAGAAAAGGCATTTGTTAAAATTCAACACCCATTAATGATAATAGTGCCTAGCAAACTAAAGGGACTTTTTAAATATGATAGCATACTTAGCAAAAGTTCTACAGCAGACATTGTCCATGCTTGTAACTTTGGGGACAAAACAAGAATGCCCACTATCACCAGTTTTTGTTTAAATTATACTGGAAGTCCTAGTCAGTACAATAAGGAAAGAAACAGGAATAAAATGTATAATAATTGAAGAGTAATATATATATATATATATATATATATATATATATATATATATATACTACTTCCACTAATCATTATTGCAAGGAAGAAGTGCATTTATGAAGTATCAAGTCTATTGGGTACAAGGGGCAATGTTCAAAAAGTGATTAGCTTCTATATACAAACATTAAGAAAATAGAAAATGAAATTTTTTAAAATATGCATTCACAATAGCATTGAAAACATCCATTTAGCATGTATGTGCAAAGGAATTTAAAGAATAAGCACCAAGAAATTACTATTATAAGAGTAATAATAATCTGATGAGACCAATGTTTCAAAATAAATCCATACTCTGGGAAACAGTATGGAGGTTCCTCAAGAAGTTAAAAATAGAGCTACCATATGACCCAGCAATTGTACTACTGGATATTTACTCCAAAGATACAGATGTAGTGAAAAGAAGGGGCACCTGCACCCCACTGTTCACAGTAGCAATGTCCACAATAGACAAACAGTGGAAGGAACCAAGATGGCCTTCAACAGATGAATGGGTAAAGATGATGTGGTTCATATATACAATGGAATATTACTCAGTCATCAGAAAGGATGAATACCTCCATTTATGTCAACATGGATGGAATTGGAAGGCATTATGCTAAGTGAAATCAGAGAGGGAGAAAAATCATGACAGACTCTTGACTCTGAGAATCAAACTGAGGGTTGCAGAATGGGGGGTAGGGAGATGGAGTAACCAGGTGATGGGCATTAAGAAGGGCATGTGTTGTGATGAGCACTGGGTGATATATGCAACTAATGAATCATTGAATACTACATCGAAAATTAATGATGTATTATATCTTGGCTAATTGAATTTAAACTTAAACAAAACAAAATTTCTGTAAGCATAACAAATTTTTAATAATTATTTTCTAGGGCGCCTGGGTGGCTCAGTGGGTTAAGCCGCTGCCTTCGGCTCAGGTCATGATCCCAGGGTCCTGGGATCGAGTCCCGCATCGGGCTCTCTGCTTAGCAGGGAGCCTGCTTCTCCCCTCCCCTCTCTGCCTGACTCTCTGCCTACTTGTGTAATCTCTGTCTGTCAAATAAATAAATAAAATCTTTAAAAAAAAAATAATTATTTTCTAAAACCAATACCCAAATCTTTCCTCCTCCTCTCTTTTGTTATCTGCTACATTTCTTAAGAGCAAAAGATCACAGTTATTTGAAAATTCACCAGTGATTCCCTAATGACAGCAGAAAATAAAAAACGGAATTCGGGAAACTTTTCATAGAAGCCACTGGTTTTAAATTGGCTTCCTGTTTTACAAGGAGACTACCAAAAAAGACTGAATTAATCCATGACAGTCACAGGTCACTCTGGCTCTCTTAGAAGTATAATCCTCCACTTAATCAGATAGCTTCTTCATGCAGAACATCTTATAGTATATCTCATGAAAGTGCACAAAGTGTCTACAGAAGCAATTTTGAACTAATAGATAACTTCTGAATACCACCTTGGGCAAACTCTACTCAAATATTTTGTGACTTTCTGATAAAGATGCTGGACACTGAGGCTTTCTGTACTCTTCTATACAGTTCTGTACTGAGAACAGCTCCAGCTGTCTATGGAAGCCTCTGAAAGACAAAGAACTAGAATTTGGCTATTTACACATAGAGCATAAATGAATTACCCAAAGTGTGTTGGCAGAGAGATTTGAACTTAAGGACATGGGACAATCTGCACAGGTTGCCAATGGTTGTGAGTTGTGAGAAAAGAAAAGGGAAAATTTTTTTTAAAAATCTTGCTGGCATAATTTATACTGGACCACATGAGCACATTCCAGTCAACCCACTTCATAGACATGATCTCACTGGTCTCCCCAACATCCCTACAAGGAAATGAGGGGGACAAATGTGACTCCACCCTTTAGGCCAAAATCCCCATCCTTCACTCCCACTTGTGGCTAGGAGTGGGTGGGACATATTTATACAGAGGAACAAATTACCATCTTCCTTGTTTTCGGGCCCCTCAACATGTGGGTGAACAAGTTTGCCTTTCATTGCTTGAGGCCATACAATTCCCAAAACAACTTGTCTGAAAGGTTGGGGGCTGAGTCACTGGCCAGTGATAATTCTCAAACAACTGCTGGTTTGTTTCTCAGTTATTGTTTGGCCTTGCTGACTTGGATTCAATACACCATGTAATGTAATGAAATTTTCCTCATTGGCCTAGAGGAGGTTTTTGTTTTGTTTTGTTTTGTTTTTTTCTGAAAAGTAGCTCCTTAATGTTTTGTTGTTGTTGTTGTTATTTGAATATAGCTGACACACAATGTTATATTAGTTTCAGGTGTACAACAGAGTCGTTCAACATCTCTGTATGTTATGCTATGCTCACCACAAGTGTAGCTACCATCTATCACCAGGCAACACTATTACAATATCATTGACTAGATTCCCTGTGCTGTACCTTTTATTCCCATGACTTATTCACTCCATTGAAAGGGAAGACAATAGTGAATTTGGAAGGTGGGACACTTTACACCTTTGCCCAAGAGGATATGCTGATAGCCCTATGCTCATCTAGAAGATGAGATTTAAAACTGGAAAGTAAATACATTGGGCGTCCAGAAGTTCTCCCAAATGGTAGACTTGGTCTCCATTTTTCTGTTGTTGTTGGGGTTTCTTTCTGTAACTCTATCACCATTCAAAACCTCACTCTCCTTATGGGTGATTTTAAAAAATATCTGTGACAGAATTATTCAAATTCTCCATCAAAACCTTTACTAGTAATTGTAATTTTGAGGAAAGGACATTGAGAAAAAGAAGAGCATACCAAAAAAAAAAAAAATTGGATAGTATTTTTCACATTGGGAAATACAAGTTAATTTATTAAAAAAACAACTCCTTAGGGTTCATGTTTGATCTCTTTTACTTAAAAATATGTTTGGATTCTTCTTTTTCCCACTATAAATAAAAATGTCCCAAATATTGAGGAATGAAAAGTACAAAAGATCATTTTCCATATAAATGTTGACACACATACTGTACCAACATATGGCTATGTCCTACAGATATAGAACTCAGCAGCATAGAGCAGTATTCTGAGATGAGCACCATATGTGACATAATAATGCATTATTTCACTAAAGCTTTCAAAGCTTAAGAAAATAGCCTGAGGAATAAGACTGCTCCTTTCTGAGCCAAGGTTGCAATCTTCTAAGTCCAAGACATGCTTGAAAATGGTCATTAGGTAATTGTAAAAGCCAAGGGAAATCAGTTTAAGAATATGAAATAATATTACTACTGTCTGCCCTTTTCTGTGTTCAATCCAGATGGAAGCTGGGCATGTGGGAAGTGACATTTATAGAACAGCAAAGAAAAAGAGAAGGAGCAACCTTCCTATCTATGCTCTCTTTGTAGGGATTTATTACTATCTGCTCTTTCTAGTGCCCTGAAAATGGGACTATTTTATCTGTTCAATATGTTATGGAAATTCTCCCTCTGTCTTTTTATGGCATAGTTTGATTTTATTGTTAGGCAATTTCATTTCATATATCAATAGTAGCCTATTAGCTTATTCAAGTCAACAACATGAAAAGGACATCTTGGTATCAAATAAAGAGCCTTCAGTGGAAGTCAGAATAGTTCCCTTTCACTAACTTGGTGTATGACCTTGAGCAAGTCACTTAACATCTCTAAGCCTTGCTTGACTGTCAATCGAGAAAAATGAAAAAAATTATCTTCCCTCGTCTTTCCAGAATTGTTCTATTCTATTCACAAATCAGTTTCTGTTTGCAGAAACGGTTCAATCTGTCTCTGGCACAGTAATGACCAAGTTAGAATCTCTATTTGGGATAGTGAGAAAAATAGTCTGACACATTTACAAGATGAATTACTGTGGCCAAAAGATACATAAATATGGATTGAGTGTATTTTAATCCAGAGAAATTTCCATCTCTGAATTACTTCATTAGCAACTGTTACTTCACCTATCCCTGGCTGAGATTTTCCAATAACACCAGGTCAGCAATTGTAGACTCTATTTTCTATGAAAAATCTGTATTTTCCATCTGCAAAATTTTCACACCAATGGTCTTGTTCTTTAAGGGTCCAATGGAGACTGAAAGATTAGAGGGAGAGAAAAAACAAGGTTTATGTAGAAAGAGTTTCTCACTTGGGAGAGTATTTAGTCCAGAAACAAAAATTCTGAAGTGTGGCTGGCTTGGTAAAAGTCATCAAGAATATGAAAGACCAGCTGCTCTATATTTCCTCAGAGACTAGAACCTGAGGAAACTGCTTTCAATTACAGCAGAAGGTGGTGCTTTGAGTTGGACCCAAAGAATTTCCTGGTTAGGTCTCTGAAATAAGTCAGTAAGGGAGATTTTCATCACCTTCAAGGATATCTTGAGATTTGGGACAGCTATCACCAAATGTTAGTCCATGAGTGTTCAGGGCTCCTATATTCAGCCTCTCTACCAAGCACAGTGTTGTTGCTATCTACTTTTTTTCCCCTATTATTTATTTTTAAATTTAAATCCAATTATTGGTTACAGAGGTACAGGTCTGTGATTCATCAGTCTTACATATTTGTTATCTACTTTTATCAGACCACAGCCCAGGAGAGAAATGTTACTGTTATTTTCACTTTATTGATGAGAAAACTACAGGGTTTGGGGGGTGGGGGCGGTTGCTTTTTGTTTTTTGGTAGCCAGCAAGCAGAAGCGCTGAGATTTTGAACCCAGACCCAGCTCTGTTCACCATTAGGTCCTAATATCTCTCTGCAGTGGATTGACTCTCACCTACTTAGTTGCAGTTTTATTGGGAATAACAAAAGGAAGCTACTGGATTTGACCAAATGTAGGAACACCTTTTTTTTTTTTTTAATTTTTATTTATTTATTTGACAGACAGAGACCACAAGTAGACAGAGAGGCAGGCAGAGAGATGAAGGGAAGCAGACTCCCTGCTGAGCAGAGAGCCCGATGCGGGGCTCGATCCCAGGACCCTGGAATCATGACCTGAGCCGAAGGCAGAGGCTTTAACCACTGAGCCACCCAGGTGCCCCAGGAACACCTTTTATACAAAGAAGTAGAACCTGATGTTTTTCATCTCCACCAATTCCAAAATCACTGCAAATTTAGTGGCTTGGAGTTGTATAAAGACCACAGAACATGATAATTTACTAGCTTTGTGACCTCAGGCATGTCACTTAACATCTCTAATGTTCAGTTTCCTCTTTCTTTTTTTTTAAGATTTTTAAAAATTCATGTATTTGTTAGAGAAAGAGAGTACACAAGCAGGGGTAGTGGCAGACAGAGAGAGAAACAGGTTCCCCACCAAGCAAGGAACCTAATGTGGGACTCGATCCCAAGAGTTGGATCATGACTTGGACCAAAAACAGATGCTTAACCGACTGAGCCACCCAAGGGTCCCCAGTTTTTTCTTTCACTTATTCAACACTATTTCCTGAGTACCTACTTACATCAGAAATTCAATGGTGAATAAAATCTGGAAAATGAGAAAAATAAGAAGTACCTAACTACATTGCTGTGTTTCACATTCAGTCCGTGTGCCTTCCCTTCCCGTTATCCCTCCTGCACAAGAGACTTATGTCATAGAAGGAAGAACTTCTTGACATTAAGCATTGTGAAGTATGCTTCTATATATAGAAAGGGAGAATAAAGAATTGTTATCTTCTGAATGAAAGGTGCTTTTTCCAGAAAAAGTCCAGAGAGAAAAACCACCAGCAAGGGTTTACTTCCTTTCTCCTCTGTACTCTCAGAGAATGTTTTCATACATCTATTATAGTGTTTGTCATATTTAAATTATTCTTTTTCATGTCTTCCTCCCTCATGAGACTCTAGATTCTAGAAGACAAAGTCTATCCTTTGCTCCTTTCTGTATTCACCAAGATCATACCAAGTCCTGGGTCTGGCACATCATGCACACATAAAATATTTGTTGAATGAATGAGTAGATAAGTAGGTAGAGGGGTAGGTGGACGGATGGATGGATAGAAAGATAGATGATAGATAGAGGTTCCCGATTGGAAAAATGAGAATAAAATCACAGGAGAGAAAATAAGAATTGAAACTTGCTTCACATGCTAAGACTAGTAGACCATTTGTAGTTTTTGCTTTATTTTGATGTATAAAGAGCTGTACCTAAGCAAAATACATAAGTGTCTTTCATGAGTGTTTGAAACTTCCAGAACTCCCTTCTCAGAAGTGTTTGGGGGGACAATTCTAGTTTGTGAAAGGAGTGGGTGGTCCTACTGGGAAGCAGGTGGATGGGACCACATGATTTCTTCCAGCCTGAGAGCATCAGTGACTCAGTAATTCCAAATGAACCCTCAGGAATCCTTCCAATCAAATGATTCTTTCCAGTTACTCAGACTGGGCTTTAAACAAGCTCACATTGAAAGAACCCAAATATTTAACCCAATATTGTCATGTTGCAAAAATTGTTTTTACGTCAGTGAATTCCCGCAACCAAGAGAAAGTGCTGTGAATGTGAGCAAGGAGAGGCTGTGACTTTGTCTCTAGGAGATCAAAACAGGCTGAAAAATCGAACATTTCATGAAACAGGGTTTGGAAGCCAAGATCTGAAATGAGTTAGTTTTGTTTAGTTTTGTTTTGTTTTGTTTTAAGTGAATTCATGAAGTAAACTCTTCAGAATAGTCAAACAGGTTGGAGTCCTAGGACCTCATGTCAGTGACATCAGATCTGAAATCCTCCAGTCTTCCTGCATTCACAGAGGCCGTTCAGTGGCAGACGATGCAAGCCAGCCATACCAACAGGGACCACACTTAGAATATGAATTTAGAAGAAGGACTCTCTTCTCAAGTTTAATCACTGGGTATCGAGCGCCTCCTGGGTGCCTGGGGCTGTGCTAGACATCTTACATATACTGTCTAGAATCCTAAAAACAATCCTAGAAGGTAGGGCTCATTATTCCCATTCTATCTGGAGAAATGAGGCTTCAGAAAGGTTATACAAACTGCCCAGTGCTCCCCAGATACCAAGTTAGAGTCAGGATTTAAATCCAGTGACTCTCTCGGCTTTCCTTCCTAAATCAGTTGGCAGATTGTTGGATTATGTACAAGCATTTGAGCCTAAATGCTGTGAAAAGATAGACCAGTACACCCAAAGCCTTATTTTATGAGTCGTTGCTACTCTTTAATAAGAGTTTGTCATTTGGTTCAAACCAGTTGTACATCTTTTTCCTACTGAAATGGAGAGTTGTCGAGCCTCAATAACCCATTTCCCAATGCTATTTGCAAATTGTCAGTATTGTTTTACGATAGAATCATTTCTTAGCCTAGAGTTGTGTGTTTGCTTTATAATGTCTGAATTTGGCACCTTGTAGAATAATTTTCTGAACGGGAATTGTGCTTCCATTACCTAATTGCAAAAAGTTGCCAAAATTTTAAAAGGCTCTGGGAAGGGGAGGCAATACAAGAATTCAAGTGACCTCAAGGTCTCCCTCTTAAGAGAAATGGAAATATTTTTGGACTGGATCTTCATCCTATTTGTTGGTATAACTACAGCTGGAAGGGGAGAAGAAAAGGCAGTATTTTTCTCCTTACTTTCTCCAGTGACACCTCTGGCTGAATTATGCTATTCATAAAGAGAATATTTCTGGGTAATCTGCAAATTTTACCATCTTCTAAAAAAATGTTAATGTACTCATTTAATGCCTCACTCTGAGGAAAAAATAAATTTATTCTTAATGTAATAAAGACTCTGAGGGAAAAAATGCCAACCAACTATAAAGTGAAAGCTCAGGGAGTAAGAAGACATGTGAGTAATGCAAAGTATGGCATCAAAAGCTGATGGACAGCGATGCCTGGTGGCTCAGTTGGTTAAGCGGCTGCCTTCAACTCAGGTCATGATCCCAGCATGCTTGGATCGAGTCCCATATCGGGCTCCTTGCTTGGCAGGGAGCCTGCTTCTCTCTCTGCCTCTAACCCGTGCTCGTGCTCTCTCTCTCTCTGACAAATAAATAAATAAATCTTTAAAAAAAAAAAAAAAGCTGATAGTCAGGGATACTGTTTACACTGTCTTGCTATCATCAAAAGTACTGAGAGGAAAGAATCAGAATTTGCATGAATATCTTCCAAATGTCACACATTTCATCCTTTTACTTTGGACTTTATTTTATATACATAACAATGAAATAATATTAAGTTAATCACATTCTACTGGATAATAAAATTAGTATTTTATTATTTCCATCCTCACTAATCTTTCTCCATTTCTTAATGAACTTAAAAATTTGCCAAATAAAAATGTGTCAATGTGAAAAAGAGAAATGAGACAAACCCTTCCCTCTACAGTCTATGACATACCTTATGCCCATTATGCATTTTTCTCCCCTTTTCTCTATGTTGTAGAATTTTAGAGTTTTCTTAAAATTTTTCCTGTATTGATTTTCTATTTATAATTCTTCTGATGGCTTTCCACCAAGAATAAAAGATTTTGCCATGATTACTAAACGCCTATGGCCAAGTCATGTTGATTTGCTTATTTAAGTCTGTAATATTGTCACAAATTAAATAAGTTCTTAGTAAGAATGCTAATTCATCCACCAGAGCAGTTTTCTGTGACTAAAAAAAATGTGGCTATAAGTGTCAGGCTACCTTACCCATGTGAGGTACTCAGCTGGGGAATTGAAAACAGTTTCAATCATAGAAGTGTTTTTGGTTTCGTCTTTTTTGTTTTCAATATTACACAAAAGAGTTTTACCTCTAATAAACATCTTAATATCCTTCTTCTTCATCAAATGCTGGAGCAGAAATCCCCCAAAGTTTGCTACTTTTAAAAATTTCACAACCTCGCTTCATTAGAACTAATCTCGTAGCCCTAAATTGATCCTACAATTTCCCAGAAAAGGCAAAATACATTTAAAGAACATGTTGCATCTTTAAAGCAATAGTAGAATGAAGGGTTACATATTTTACCAAAGACCTGCACTGAGCTTTTAATAGAATTACCACAATGCCATATAATATTAGTGATAAACCTTCGGTATTTGGTGTAAACCATTTTAAAGCATATGAAAATGAAGAAAGAGAACAATTAAGGAGCTGATCATTTATTTCACTTTCGTGTTGGTTTATTTAATAGGTTTCAGACATATAAGTCTATAAAATGGTCCACAAAGTAAGAGCCAGAGGAGCCTGGGGAAAGGATTGTACTAAAGCCAGAAGCCAGAGAAATATTTTCCTCCTCTAGCCTAAGAACAGTGAAGTTTCAAAAGGAGACCTCTGAAGGTCCAGAGGCAGAGAAATAAAGTCTTAAAAGCAGGAGAACATTAGAGGCCAGCTGTCTGGGCCACATAGTGGGGCTCTCCTGTCCTGAATGCTCAGTGTGACCACCACAATGACCTTGGCTGAGCTCTAGCCCTGTCCCTTTCTGCATGTCCAAATGCCTATGAAGGAAAGCTTGAGTTAGCTTGAGTCTATCCACCAGCTGTTACACCCACCAGCATATCTTCATCTGTATGATCACCAATGTTGATGCAAAACCCCAAAGTGCCTCCCATACCCTTAGAGAAAAAATGTCCCAAAAAACTATTGGTTTAACTGCATTTTGTGTTCTAATACACTAAAAATCTGAAATCTGACCTTCCTGCTTCCCTTTTCTCAGGACCCTTGTGGTTAGCTTGGGCCCATCCAGACAATTCAAGATAATCTTCCCATCTCAAGATCCTTAACTTAATCACATCTGCAGAATCCTTTTTGCTATGTGAAATAATACATTCCCAGGCCCCAGGGATTAAGTCATGGACATTTTGAGGGTCCAGTATCCAGCATACCACAGATAGTTTATTGTGTTATCATTACTTTTTCCCTGAAGGAAAAGAGTGCTTTGGAAGCATTAAAAATTTGGTCAAATACATCCAGTGAGCCTGTGATTGAGCTCTGCAGTCATTATGCTGAGTTGTTCCTGCCCTGTCAGTCTAGCCTAAGTTCGCTCACCCTTAACACTATTGACATTTAAGGCCAGATAGTTCTTTGTCATGGGCGGCTGTCCCATTCATTCTGGGAGTTCTAGAAACACCCGTGGCGTTTACCCACTAGAGGCCAGGAGTTCTATCCCCACAGTTGTGACAACCAAAAATGTGTTCCTATATACTCAGTGTAGCTTGGGTGGAAAAGTATTCTTAGTAGAGAAGTATTCATCTAACAGAAAGGAGCCAAATTATTGTAATGGTCTCTTTGGCTCACAGAACTCACAGAAGGCAAAAGATCTGGTGGCATTTTTTTAGATTTATTTATTCATTCTGGAAAGCATGAGCAGGGGTTGGGGGAGCAGAGGGAGAGGGAAAGAAGCAGACTCCCCACTGAGCACAGAGACCAACACAGCCTTGATCTCAGGAGATCGCGACCTGAGCCAAAACCAAGAGTCCTATACTTAACTGACTGAGGCACCCAGGTGCCCCAAAAGATCAGGTGGGGTATTAATTGATGGCCAGTCTTAAGGAGCTAAATGTGGGTTATTTATCTCAGCACTGTAAGCTAAATTTACCACTTATTTTATTTGTCCAAAGGATTAAAAAACTCAGAGTTAAGTCTTATTCATTCGCCCTAACCCATCTATGTAATGTGTCCAGTGTGGGTTGTGTATGAAGCTTTCAATTCTTTGGCAATCAGGCTGAGAGTGGCATCTCACTATGCTCTGTCTTCCAAAAGCTGTGAGCCCTTCAGTGGCAGAAACCATGTCTTAATACACTTCTTTCCATGGACCATAATCTCCTCAACCTACATCCAGCAACCTTTTCATTATGCTAGGGTGCTCCTCGAACACAGGGATATTGGTTTTTCTAGAAGGATACAGGCCAGGTCCTAGAATTTGCATCCTGGCTAATCCCCCAGGCATTGGTTCCCAAGCTTTAACCATTTGTACTCCCCTTTCACAATTTCTTTTTGCCATTTTTTACTTGGCATTTGTCTTAAAATCTATGTATGTTTTTCAAACATAAATTCTACTTTAGCAATTGTATATATTAAATCATGTTTCAGAATGCCATTATAATTTTTCTAAAATGCATTAAATTAAATTAAATACATAACTATAAAATATTTCTTTTTTGTCCATGTGCCATTTAAAAGAAGCTCACTGTTAGACACACGTATGATACTTCAAGACATACTGCAGTAATGGACAATCAGGTAGGTGAAGGGGATTAAGAGGTGTAATCTTGCAGTAATAAAATAAATAAGACACGGAGACATAATGTACAACATAGAGAATATAGTCAATAATATTGTAACTTTTTGTATGGTGAAGGATGGTAACTAGGCTTATTATAATGATCATTTCATAATATGTATTTTAAATATCAAATCACTCTGCTGTACACCTAAAACTAATATAATATGGTACATCAGTTATTATTCAATAAAAAAACACATTGCCTGGAGACAACCAACTTCAGCAAAAGCAGACGTTTATTTCGAATTCTAAAGATGTTTTCCCATCTGTTCTATTTCCTCACAAGTGAGGAAACATCAAAGTACAACAAACCATACTGCTCACAGAGAGATGATGCAAGTTCTCACAGTGGAGGGAAGAGTTCAGGCTACTATTTACACTGTTTCCTGAAAATCTTCCTTCTCATTTTTCTTTAAAATATGTAATAGTTAAAATATATGCCCTTAAAAAATAGTACTGCCAAGTAGTTTGTCCTGATGTATTTAATGTAAGTTATTAGCCAGATAACCACAGATAAAGCAAACTAAAAAAAATTGAGAAAGGTAATCCAGACCAGTGTTTCCCAAAGTGCATCTCATAGAAGAGTAGTTCTACAAAATCTTAATAGACATTACCTGAAAAAAGAAAAAAAAAGATAAGGGGGAAGTTTGGGGGAGATCTACAGTCATATAATTTTGGGAAATTCTTTTAAACAAAATGAAAAGAACTTTTTTATTGTAAGACTTTTCAGAGATTTTCATATTCTAATGTGCTTTGTGAAACTTAAGAGAAGTGTGTATTAAACAGATAGTCCTAAATTTACTTAATGACAAAATCCTTTTTTATTTCTTGGAGCTAGTGTTCTAAGGAATGTATTTTGGGAAATGCTGATCTATCTAGATTAGAGAAAAGTTTATTTTCCTGAGATGAAGAAGAACAAACTTTAGGGTAATGGATATTTAAAAATGCATCATATCTTATTTTTCTGAAGTATATAGAAGTGCAGACTATCTTTTCTGGATTAATTTTGTTAATCACTACCTTGCACCCCCAAGGACTAGAAGACAATTACTGGATATTAATGGTAAATGAACATAAAAGGCAACATGGAAATTCTCTTACTAGCTATAGCATGGTTTATATTGGCTACTTCTTTGCTTTGAGAAGTAATTAACTTCTTTTTATCTTAACACATAAAGCTCCACAAAATATGGGCCCTGACCATCTAAAAACCCTTGCCGGTCTTGAGTGGCACAGTTGGTTGAGCATCCAGCTTTTGGTTTTGGCTCTGATCATATCTCAGGGTGCTGGGCTAGAGCCCTGAACTGGGCTCCTTGTTCAGGGTGGTGTCTGCTTGGGGTTCTCTCTCCTCCCGGTGCTCCTCCTGCTTGTGGGCTCACACATGTGCATGGTCTCTCTTTCTCTCTCTCAGATAAATAGATAAACCTTAGAAAAAAAAAAAACCTTGGTGTGCCTGGGTGGCTCAGTCTTTAAGCATCTGCCTTTGACCTGACCCTGAGGTCGTGATCTCAGGGTCCTGGGTTGGAGCCCGGCATCAGGCTCCCTTCTTGGTGGGAAGACTGCTTCTTCCTCTCCCAATCCCCCTGCTTGCGTTCTCTCTCTCTGTCTCTCTGTGTCAAATTAAAAAAACCAAAGTCTTTTAAAAAAAAAACTTTGCTGAAGCTGATATCCCCTGAACAGCATTAACGAACAGCTGTTAAAATTCATGGAATCAAAACAAAAAATTTTTCATGGAATCAGCAAATAGGAATTTTCCTTAGCAGACTCTTACTTTCTCTCCATGCACAGTGTATAAACATGCAAGTGTAATTCTAAGTAGAGATTAAGTCCATGAATTGAAAATTAGTTAATTTGTCAAATTTAATATTTCTAGCCACTACTACATAAGATTTGACATGATATTGAAAGTGAATGAGATAATGTGGCCAAAACACTAAGCCCAGAGTGGCTCCTAAGAAATCTGAAACCACAAGTATTGTCACCTAGAGTGTTAGCATGGGGAAGGATCTCAGAGATGTAGACAGAGGCATTGTCATCAAATTGCTAGTGCTAATATCAGGAATTCTTGGACAGGGTGCACCACTCAATTATTGTGTGAGTTTGGGAAAATCACTTTGCCTGTGTAGGACCCATTTTTTTTCCTGTTGAATGAGAAAGCTGAGGGGAAAAAGTCACCTAGCATCTTGCTCCTCAAAGTGTGGTGCCTGGTCCAGTGGCATCAACATCACCTGGGATCTTGTGGTTCTGTTTGATGGGGAGGAAAGACCCTCCTCCAATGGAAGCTTTTACTTGAAGACACAATGAAAGACAGTGGAATGCTGTGTAAAAAAAAAAAAAAAAGAAAAGAAACGTAGAAACTCGGGCCTCACCCCAGATCTACTGAATCAGAATCTGCATTTTAACAAGATCCCCTGATGAACTAATAACATTGATTTTCTAACACTGTCCCTAGCACCTCAAACCACCCTCTCTACAAACCCTCTCGACCACCCAACTACCCTCGTGGACAGGGAACCTAAGGGCAGAATCAGCAGAAGGGATTACTTTTTTAATTTTTTTTTTTTTTTAAGATTTTGTTCATTTATTTGACAGAAAGAGATCACAAATAGGCAGAGAGGCAGGCAGAGAGAGAGAAGGAAGCAGGCTGCCCGCAGAGCAGAGAGCCCGACGCGGGGCCCGATCCCAGGACCCTGGGATCACGACCCGAGCCGAAGGCAGAGGCTTTAACCCACTGAGCCACCCAGGTGCCCCAGGGATTACTTTTTTAAAAAGCTCTGGTAAAACCCTCTCCTTAGACGGATAAGGAAACTGAGGCCCAGAGAAGTAAAGCAGATTTCCTGAAGCCACACAGCCAATTAGTAACAGAATGCAGATTTTATTATTAGCTTTTCCAGTGTAGTTAATTATATTGCTTCATAAAAATGTTACTAAAATGGTGGGATTAAATTGCCAAATGTTAATGTTAACAACAAAGGAACAGGAATGCTTTTCTTCTCTTGGAAAAAAACTTCTTTTTTCAAGTTTAAGAATGACTGCTTTTTAATGAAATTATGTTATTCCTGGAGGTACTTAGAGAAGAATCAAGTTACAGGGTGTCTCATTTCTCTTCCAGGCCATAGAAAGGCCTCCATTCTCAGGCCAGACATTTACTCGCCCCTTTCCTCCCTCTCTCAACACCCACTCACCCCTCCCACGCACCCGCATGTGTGTGCGCGCGCGCACACGCACACACACACACACACACACACACAAACAAATACCCCACAATGATGACGTAAAATTCAATTATGAATAACTACAGAAACCACATGAGCCCTAATCCAGGATGCTCGCAAGTCCAGTTTTAGTCAATAACCTCTTAGCAACCAGCAGCCTTGTCTGCAACAACTGAAACCTCTGTGGCTTGAAAACCGAATGGATCTCAAATAACCACGAGAAATGGATGAGAATATTATGGTTATGTTTAAACAACTTTCACTAATTGAACACTGAGTTATACAGTAGTCCCTCCCCTTACCTAAGACCCTGAGAGGATGCCCGAAACCAAACAGGACCAAATCTTTTATATGTATATACCATGTTTCTTCCTATACAGACACACGTATGATAAAGTTTAATTTATCAATTAGGTCCAGTAAGAGCTTAATAAGAATAACTAATAATAAAATAGAACAATTGTAATAATATTCTATAATAGAAGTTATGTGAATGTGGTCTCTCTCTCTCAAAAGATCTTATCGTACTGTACTCACCCTTCTTGGGAGGACATGAAATGATAAAATGCCTATGTGATGAGACCAAGAGAGGTGAATGACATAGGCATAGTGACGTAGTGTTAGGTTACTGCTGACTTCCCAGTATGTCAGAGGAGGATCATCTGCTTCTGGATGGTGGATAACTATGAGTATGGGAAGAGAAACTGTGGAGAAGGGCAGACTACTGTAATGGGCATTTGTATGTGCCCCAGAGACAAATGTCTCTTTTCACCTTGGGGCGATCTTTTCTGTTTTGTTCCCACTCCTCTCTTGACTATTCTCACTGAGTGGTGGCCTGGAAACAAAGGATCTTAGACTGCCAAAGCCAGGAAGAATAATGAAACCATCTGAATGAACAACTGAGCATACTGTATTTGGCCTGTCAGATGCTTTCTTTAATTTGCCTCCAGACTATTCTGGGTTTTGCCTGCAATTAAAGTCCCAGGAACTATATTTAAAACAAAGGGGAGGGGCACCTGGATGACTCAGTCAGTTAAGCATCTGCCTTCTGCTCAGGTCATGATTCCAGGATCCTGGGATTGAGCCCATGTTGGGCTCCCTGCTCAGCAGTGAATCTGTTTCCCCCCTGCTCATGTTCTCTCTCCCTCTCCTCCCTTCTCTCTCTCAATCTCTCTCTCAAATAAATAAATGAAAATCTTTTTTAAAAAATGGGAAAAATAATTACATGATGCCATGTTTACCCTTTGCAAACAATTTTTATATTTCCTTCTCCTTCATACCATTATATCATCTGAGAAATGTCGAACCAAATGTGTCAAACCAAAAGTTAATTTCAGTATTTCTTTCATGTTTGATAAATCATAAATATCCTTCTCACTCTTCAATTCTTTACTCTCTATAAATCTTTGTAAACATGGGGGATTCTTGGGGAACCTCTGCCTCTGCCTTCACCTCGGGTCATGATCCCAGAGTCTTGGAATCGAGCCCCACATCGGGCTCTCTGCTTGGCGGGGAGCCTGCTTTCTCTTCTCTCTCTCTCTCTCTCTGCCTGCCTCTCTGCCTACTTGTGATCTCTGTCAAATAAATAAATCTTTAAAAAAAAAAAAGTGGGAGATTCTTGTTCTCAATCTCTTTATCTTATACAAAATTGTGAGGTTTTTGATAGACCCTCAGCAATGAGTGTGACAAGATTAGGTCACTAACAAAGTGTAGCCAAATAATACAAATATCTAACATATGGACAGGAAGCAAGGAATAGATCAAAATGCATACTCCCTCTTTTCAAGAAATTTTTGTCTACTGGCAGAAGTAAAAACTGCAGTGGATTTTTATAAAAGATATTAGGGGATATAATTAACATCCTCTCTACCCAATTTATATATTTGTCTCTTTTTTGTGGTAATTATTAGGGTGTACATCTTAAACTAGAATACATCCAAAAATAAACAAATTTTCATTTCCAAGATTCCATAGAAGTCAACTCAATAGAAATGTGAGAGTCATATATGTAATTAAAAGTTTTCTTACAACCACATTTAAAAAGTAAAGGGAAACAGGCAAAATTAGTTTTAGTAATATATTTTATTTAACTCAATATGTCTAAGATATCATTTCAGCATGTAATCAGAATTAAAAATTACTAATGAGGTGTTTCACATTAGTCATGGTAGCCTTGACATAGCATGCTAATCTTATAAGATTAGAGGGAGAAAATGGTTATAATTTAGAAAAAAATAATGTAGGATTTTTAAGCTTGCCTTCCTGCCTGACACATGAGAATCACTCAATATTTGTTAAAAGAATTTAAAAAACAAATTAAGGAGCATCAGCTAGATCAGTATAAATTATAGGCAAAGATCTTTTTTCATTAACAATACACCTAGAATTCTAAATTACTTCTCCTAATGTCTGAATTGGCGGGGGGGGGGGTGCGGAGCAGAGCAAGTCAATGTATCACAATTTTCAACTTCAAACTTAAAATAACTTCTTCCTCCAAATGTCAAGATTAACAAGATTTAAAGCTTGTCTGGGTCCCATCCCCAACCCCCACCAGGGTTAGGAAGGATCTGCTAAGGACACCTACATGAGAAGCCTGGACCAAGGAGTAAGAAGTTCTGAGAGTTGGGATACTTCCACCCAGAGCAGCCAAGAGCAGCTCAATCAGGGAGAAACCCTGAGACAAGGTCAAAGGTGGAACCAAAACAGGTCTGAGTGAACATCTGAATATCCGTCTGAGAAGACAGAGAGCACAATGTCTGGAAAGGCTGGGAGCCTGTTTGCATGTAGCCAGTGGCTCACCAGAGACTAGAACTGCGAGGTCCCTCTGCACAGACACCCAGAAGTCTCTCCTCAGGCCCCAGGGTGACAGGGTTACTGCACCATCATACCAGAAATGAACACCAGCCATACACACACCAGATTATGACTACCAGACCTTAAGGTGGTAACCAAGGTAAAAACAGGAGTATTTACTTTAGAATTCATGTGACAGATTTCGGCATAACTGATTCAGAGCTGTTCTGTCATACTTTCATCATCTTTCTCTCTGATCCACTTTTTTCTTGAGTTTTTTTCATTTAAGAAATTTCCTATAGAGTAATTTAGTCAGTTTGCCATTCACCTGAAATATACAAAGATGTGAAATCTCATATAAAAATCTGCAGGCTTATTTAAGTTTGAAATATTTCCTGTCAACTCCATGAGAAATTAAAGGATGATTACATCTGTTAATAAACTTTATAGGTTTATGTCTCAGAATTAAATTAGTCAGATTAGAAAGTTAAAAGGAAAATAACAGAATTGTTTAAAATGCTGGCATTACCTAAAAAGATCAGGGAAGCTGAGATAAAAGCATGTTTTAGGGAGTTAACTGGAAATACTTTGGCACAAGAGAGGTGGTTTGAGAATCTTTCAGCACCTAGGAGTGACTCTAGCTTGAAAAATACACAATTCTAACAATGAGGGTTATAAATTCTCACTGACAACAGACAAAGGAGCCTGGAGATACTCAAGAGTCATGTACTGCTTACATCCAGAAGGCCAATTTCTTTGGGAAGATTTGTGAATACACATCTGTGCATTTCTTCACTTCCTAACATACAGTCCTCTTCATACCAAACTATATTTTCCTCCATAGTGATACCACTACTGCTATCTGGCCAGCAAAAAATACATATATTAGTATAGAGGAAATACCAGAGTTGGTCATAGAAAAGGATCTAGAGTAAAGCATTCAACAGTCATTTATTTAAAAAAAAAAAAATCTGATAAAATCTTACGCTGTCATCAGAGGCTATACTGTTATGAAAGATGACAAAATAACATAGAACTGGCCTACCCCTGGCAGTGACTAAATGGCTCAGATGCTTGAGCATCCAGCTCTTGGTTTCTGCTCTGGTCTTGATCTCAGGGTCATGATCTCGGGGCCATGATCTCAGGGTTGTGGGATCAAGCCCTTTCAGACTCCACACTCAGTGAAGAGTCTGCTTAAAATTCTCTCTCTCCTTCTTCCTCTGCCCCTCCCCATCGTGCTCACGCTTGCACACTTGCTCTCTCTCTCTCTCTGTCTCAAATAAATAAATAAATCTTAAAAACAAAACAAAACTGACCTACCCTTAGGAACTTTTATAGTCCAGTTGGGAGAGAGAAAACAGCTACAAACTAAAGCACTCCATTAAAAAAACCTCAGTGGTGGCCCCCAGTTTCTATTACATCATTTTGTTTTATTGTCACTATGTGAAACTGCTTTATATATTTATTTATTGTATCTTTATTTGTTGTTTATAATGTATCTCTCCCACCAGAATGTAAGCTTCATGTGGAGAGGGACACAGTCTGCGTTCCCAGGGCCTAGAAACAGAACATTAGTTGGATGAGTGTATCAATAATGAATGAAACAGACCACCTGCAGCTGTATATCATTAAGTACTTGATGAGTGGTAAGGACAATAAGAGCTCCAAGCATTTGGCTTAAGAATAGGATGAGATATTATTGTTGAGGAAGGCTCCATAGAAGAGGGAAAAGCCTTTGAAGATGAATCCGACTTAAAGAAGTGGAGAAGGAGGACCATTGCTAAAGTGAGGTAGGAAGTTAAAAAGAGAAACAAGTACTACTGGCAGGATTGCTATAGGTAAGCTCCCGAATTTCTCCATGTGATAACTGTTCGGTGTTAAAACCCCCCCTTGCTGTATCCCTCTGCTCTTTAAAAATGCCATTGTTTGGGGGGCCTGGGTGGCTCAGTGGGTTAAGCCTCTGCGTTCGGCTCGGGTCATGGTCCCAGGGTCCTGGGATCGAGCCCCGCTTCCCTTCCTCTCTCTCTGCCTGCCTCTCTGCCTACTTGTGATCTCTGTCAAATAAATAAATAAAATCTTTAAAAAAATTTTTTTCATTCTAAATTAAAAAGTCAAGTAAAGAAAGTTAAAAAGTCTAATTTTAAAAAACCTGGTTATTTCTCCATTTTACATAAAAATTTATCCCACATCCCCTTTACACATACCCACACACACAAACACACACACACGTTCTTACTCCTTTTAAGTATAGATTATAATCTAGCCATGATCAATATAGAGTCATGCTTATAATGTGTTAAAGTTAATGATTTTTGATTAAATAATTAGATGAATAAAAAAGAACATCACAGCAATGCCTTTTATTTTTTTATTTTTTTTTAAAGATTTTATTTATTTATTTGTCAGAGAGAGAGAGGGAGAGAGAGCGAACAAGCACAGGCAGACAGAGAGGCAGGCAAAGGGAGAAGCAGACTCCCTGCCGAGCAAGGAGCCCGATGCGGGACTCGATCCCAGGACGCTGGGATCATGACCTGAGCTGAAGGCAGCTGCTTAACCAACTGAGCCACCCAGGCGTCCCACAGCAATGCCTTTTAAACATTAATGTGCACATGAACCATCTCTGGGTGTCATTAAAAGACAGATACTGATGTACTTAGTCTGGGCTGAGGCTTCAGACGGCATTTCTGATGAGCTCCCAAGTGATGTCGATGCTGCTGTTCCAAGAACCAAGGTGGTAGCAACAAGGTGTGAGAACACAGGGATCCTTAGAGATCATCATACTAAACTTCCTCATTTCCACAGAAAAGTTGAGGCCTCAACTGGTGAAAGAGTGTGCCCCAGTCCCTACAGCAAAAGGGAGCCAAGCACAGATGCACAGATGCATAGACCTCCCACTGGGGCCATGCACACCCATGCTGCAAGTGCAGAGTGCCACCAAGCACTGCTCTCCCATCTGACCCACGTGGTGTGAGAGGTTACACTCTTGCAAGAGAGCATGTTTCTTACCACCTTCAACAGTGAGAGGATATAAGTCCTCAAATCTCATCTTCACTTACTAGCATTAACTTCCAACCTACCAAAGGCAGAATCAGAAGGAATATTCTCAATTCTGCCAAATCAGCTGAGCTGCTTTTTCTCTATTTTTACCAAAACCTTGAGAGAAAAATACGACTTCTTGAATTGCCAGATTCCTTCTCAGACTGCTTCTGAATCCCATGACACTGTAACCTAAGAAATTTAGGAAAACTTATGGCCACTTTCTTTCCCCCTCCTTATATAAAAAGTAGGGGGCACCTGGGGATACAGTTGGTAAAGTATCTGACTCTTGGTTTCAGCTCAGGTCTGATCTCAGTGTAGTGAGATGGAACCCTGCTTTGGCCATGCTCAGCCTAGAGACTGGTTGAGTTTCTCTCTCCCTTTCCTTCTGCCCCTAACCCCCACTCATGTGCTTTCTCTCTCAAATAAGTAAATCTTTAAAAAAAAAAAAAAAGCTCAGCTATCAACTTGCACTTAATTAAGGAACTCTAAAGATCATTGATTTTAGCTCTGGAAGATCATTAAACATCATACCACATGCATGTGGGACTGAGGCCTTTAGCCATGAAATAGTAATATTTCTTAAGTAGAGGCAGGGCCAGAACTTCTAACTGGCAATCCTATGCTGTTTTCACTGTATCAGTTTTACAA
Source organism: Taxidea taxus jeffersonii (assembly GCA_003697995.1). Classification (NCBI taxonomy): domain Eukaryota; kingdom Metazoa; phylum Chordata; class Mammalia; order Carnivora; family Mustelidae; genus Taxidea; species Taxidea taxus. Next base: position 407,260 of record ML104867.1, on the reverse strand, counting down.
GAAAGAATGAAAGCGTTAACTAGAGAGCACTTTGTTGTTATTGGAGCCTATTATTGACCTCTGCCCTCCCACACCTGTTATTCAGAAGGAGTAAGCTTGTAAGTTAAGAAAGGTGATCAAGGGCCAGGAATTCTCCCCAGTAATGTCACTTAAAGTGCAGTGGGAAGATTTGCCTCTCTGCCTCCCCAGTTCTTCCACATTCCAACAGCTTCTACCTTTAGGGATTCTGAGCATCAGTATAAGTATTACTCTGCCCCTACTGTCCTATCTTCAAATTCAAACATTCTGAGAGAAATGATATTTTAAATCACTAACAGCTAACTTTGAATTTGTTTACAGGGCAACTTCTCTCCAGGATGGGAGAAGTAAGCAAGCTTTGGTCTAATTGACAGAAAGCTCAGTAAAGAGAGAAAAGTTCAGGGTCACCTGGGTGGCTCAGTGGGTTAAGCCTCTTTTGGGCTTAACCTGGGTGGGCAGTGGGTTAAGCCTGCCTTTGGCTCAGATCATGATCTCAGGGTCTTGGGATCAAGCCAAATAAATAAAATCTTAAAAAAGAGAGAGAGAGAGAAAAGTTCAGAAAGGAGAGATGAAGTATGCCAAACTTCACTGCTTCACTCTTGCATAAGCCAGGACTTGACCATATTAAAACACTGTTGACATGTCTTAATATATAAGGCACAAAATCCACGTAGATTCTAGTTGCTTCTAGTACTATAGCTAAGGACTGACTAGTGCCCAAAGAGAATGTAAAGATCAGTAGTCATCTGCAGTTGAATCAAGAATTTTTTTGGCAACTAATATCCAGAGAAAATCCAGGGGAGATTGCAATTCATGTGAGATAATTAATAAAGATGGTGATGACAACAGGTACCATCAGGTATGGTAGGTACTATCCTGAGTGTATTCATTCATTCATTCATTCATTAAATGCCCATTCAGTACCACTTTCTGTGTAGAAGGCATTGTTATGGATGCTGGGGATTTAGTGGCAAAAGAAAAAGAAAGCTCTCACCTTGATGAAGCTTGCATTCTAATGGGAGGCAGATAATAAGCAAACAATTAGATGCATTACATGTCAGATGATTTAAAGTGCTATGGAGAAAGGAAAGGAAACAAGTGTTGTCAGGTAGAATTGCATTATCTTTTTTTAATTAATTGATTTGTTAGATAATGATGGGAAAGGAACAAACAATAGGCAAACCTCCCAAGATTCCTAAATTTGGTTAGGTGCTTTTTTTGGTCTTCTTAAAATTAATTTATTCAAACTAAAAAAAAAAAAATTACCCACTTCTCACACTCCCATCTCTTACAAACCACAATCTGTTCTCTGTATCTATGAGCTTGGTTTTTGTGTGGCTTTTTGATTTTACAGGTAAGAAAGAGCATATGGTATTTGTCTTTCTCTGATTTATTTCACTTAGTATAATGCCCTCAACGTCCAATGTGTTGTTGCAAATGGCAAAATTACATTCTTTTTTATGACTGAAATATATATGTATATTTTACATATATACATATATATACATATACATATATATACACACATTCATATACGTATGTATATGCATACATACATAAAGGTATGTACATATATACAAATACATATGACTAATATATATACATACACACACATCATAAATTCTTTTTCCATTCATTCATTGATGAACATATACACTAGTTCCATATCTTGGCCATTATAAATAATGCTGCAATGAACATAGGAGTGCATATATCTTTTTGAATTAGTATTTTCACTTTCTTCAAATAAATACCCAAAAGTAGAATTGCTAAATCACATGGTAGTTCATTTTTAACTTTCTGGGGAAACTCCATATCATTTTCCACAGTGGTTGCACCAATATATATTCCCACCAACAGTGCAACAATTCCCTCTTGTCCACATCATCACCAACACTTGTTATTTCTTGTCTTTCTAATTATCGCCATTCTGACAAGTGTGAGGTGACATCTCACTGTGGGTTTAATTTGCTTTTCTCTGATGATTAATGATGCTGAGCATCTTTTCATGTATCTATTGGCCATTTGTATGTCTCCTTGGAAAAATGCCTATTCTGATATTCTGCCCATTTTTTAATCAGATTGTTTGTTTCTTGACTATTGAGTTGTATGAGAATTTTTATATTTTGGATATTAGTCCCTTATCAGATATATGATTTGCAAATATTTTCTCCCATTCAGTAGGTTGCTTTTTCATTTTACTGATGGTTTCCTTTGCTATGCAGAAGCTTTTTAATGTGATGTCCCACTTATTAGTTTTTGCCTTTGTTACTTTTGCTTTTTGTGTCAGATTCAAAAAATCATCACCATGATCTATGTTAAGGAATTTATTTGCCTATGCTTTCTTCTAGAATTTTTATGGTTTCAAGTCTTTTGTTCAAGTTTTTAATCCATTTTGAGTTACTTTTTGTGTGTGGGGTAAGGTAGTGATGCAATTTTCCCAACACCACTTATTGAAGAGACTGCCCTTTCTTCATTGTATATTCTTGGCTTTTTTGTCATAAATTAATTGGCCACATACATGTGGGTTCATTTCTGGTTTCTCCATTCTGTTCCATTTACCTTTGTGTCTGTTTTTATACCAACACCACAGTGTTTTAATTACCAGCTTTGTAATATAGCTGGAAATCAGAGTGGGATACCTCTAGCTTTATTCTTCTCTCTCAAGTTTGCCTTGGCTATGCAATGTCTTTCCACACAAATTTTAGGGTTGTTTGTTTTATTTCTGTGAAAGATATCATTGGAATTTTGATAGGCATTGCATTGAAACTGTAGGTTACTTTGTTAGTATGGACATTTTGACAGTGCTAATTCTTCCAATCCATGAGCACAGAATAACTTCTTATTTATTATTGTCTTCTTCAATGTCTTTCATTAATATCATGTAGTTTTCAATATATGATCTTTCACATTCTTGGCTAAATTCATTCCTAGGTCTTTTATTCTTTTTGATGCAGTTGTAAATGGAATGGCCTTCTTGATTTCTCTTTCTGATAGCTTGTTATTAATGTAAATAAACACAATAAAATTTTGTGTATTGATCTTGTATTTTTCAATTTTACCAAATTCATTTTTTTAAGATTTTTTTTTATTTATTTGACAGAGAGAGAGAGTATAATCAGGGGTGTGGCAGGCAGAGGACGAGGGAGAAGTAGCCTCCCCATGGAGCAGGGAGCCCAATGCAAAGTTTGATCCCAGGACCCTGGGATCACCTGAATCATGACCTGAGCCAAAGGCAAGACACTTAGCCAACTAAGCCACCTAGGCACACCACCAAATTCATTTATTAGTTTTAATAGCTTTTTAATGGAGTCTTTAAGGATTTTCCATATGAAAATATGCCTCCTATAAATGTTACACTATTTGTAAATAGTGACAGTTTTACTTCTTCCTTTCCAATGTGGATGACTTTTATTTATTTTTCTTGTTTAATTACTCAGGCTAGACTTCCAATGCTGTTGAATAAAAGTGATGAGAGTGTACATCATTGTCTTGTTCATAATTTTAGAGGAACTTTCAGCTTTTTACCATTGAGTATTATGTTACCTCTAGGCTTGTCATATATGGCCTTTATTCTGTTGAAGTATATCCTCTCTATACCCTCTTTGTTCAGAGTTTTTATCATAAATGAACATGGAATATTGTCAAATGCTTTTTCTGCATCTATTGAGATAATTACATGATTTTTATCCTTCATTTTGTTAATGTGGTATAACACATTTACTGATTTATAAAATGTTGAATGATCCTTTGATCCCTCGAATAAGCTTTACTTGATCTTGGTGTATAATCCTTTTAATGTATTGGTGAATTGGGGTTGCTGATATTTTGCTGATGATTTTTGCGACATTCATCAGACCTACTGGCCTGTAATTTCTGTGTGTGTGGTTGTGTGTCTTATCTATGTCTGATTTTGATAACAGGATAATTATAGCTTCATAAAATGTATTTGAAAGACTTACCATCCACCCAATGTCCCCCTCCCCCACCCCGTTCTACTTTATGGAAGACACTGAAAAGGGTTGGTATTAATTCTTTGAATGCTTGATAGAATTAATCTTTGAAGCTGTCTGGTCCTGGAGTTTTGTTAATTGAGAGGTTTTGTTTTGTTTTAAGATTTTATTTATTTATTTGAGAGAGAGTGAGAGAGAGCATGAGAGGGGAGAAGGTCAGAGGAAGAGCAGACTCCCCCATGGAGCTGGGAGCCCAGTGTGGGACTCCAGGATCATGACCTGAGCCAAAGATAGTCGCTTAACCAACTGAGCCTCCCAGACGCCCAACTGGTGGGTTTCTGATTACTGATTCAATCTCCCTGCTAGTAATTGCTCTGTTCAGGTTTTCTATTTCATCATGATTCAGTCTTGGTAGGTAATACATTTCTAGAAATTTATCCATTTCTTCTAGGTCATCCAGTTCATTGGCATATAAATGTTTATAGTAATCTCATGATCCTTTGCACTTTTGTTAAATAAATTGTAACATCTCCCCCTCTTATTTCTGATTTTATTTCAGTGCTCTACTTTCCTTGATGGGTCTAGCTAAAGGTCTGTCAATTTTGTTTATCCTTTCAAAAAAATAGCTCTTAGTTTTGTTGATATTTTCTATTGTCTTTTTAGAATTTATTTCATTTATTTCTACTTTCATCTTTATTTTCCTCCTTTCAACTTTGGGCTTTGTTCTTTTTTTAGTTCTATGAGGTGCAAAGTTTGGTGGTTTATTTGAGAATTTTCTTATTTCTTTAAGTAGACATTTAGCATTATGAACATCCCTCTTAAAACTGCTTTAGTTATATCACATAAATTTTGGTATATTACATTTCTATTTTTGTTTGTCTCAAGATATTTTCTGATTTTGATTTGATTTCTTCTTTGACCCACTGGTTGTTTGTAACATGTTATTTAATATCTATATATTTGTAAACTTTCTAGTTTTCTTCATGTTATTAATTTCTAGTTTCATACTATTGTGGCTGGAAAAGAAGCTTAGTATGATTTCAGTCCTTTTAAATTTATTGATATTTGTTTTGTGGCTAACATATGATCTATCTTGGAAAATGTTCCATGTGCACTTGAGAGGATGTATATTCTGTTGCTCTGGGATGGAATGTTCTATAAATACACGATAAGTCCATCTCGTCTAACATGTCATATAAGGCTGATGTTTCCTTATCAGTTTTCTGTTTGGATGATCTATCCATTGGTAGCAGAATAGTGAAGTCCCCTACTAATATCACATTGTTGGGCATTTCTCCCTTTAAGGTCTGTTATATATATATAACAGACCATATATATATATATATGGTCTGTTATATATATATATATATATATATGGTCCTACATTAGGTGCATAAATATTTACAATGTTTATTTACAAATGTTATATCCTTTTGTTGGGTTGACACCTTTATTGTTATGTAACATCCTTCTTTGTCTGTTAAACAGTCTTTGTTTTAAAGTCTATTTTGTCTGACATAAGTATAGGTACTCCAGCTTTATTTTGGTTTCAGTCACATAGAATATCTTTTTCTACCCCTTCATTTTCAGTCTGTGCATGTCCTTATACCTAAAGTGTGTTTCTTTTAGGCAGCAGCTAAATGGGTCTTAATTTTGTATTCGCTCATCCACTATATGTCTGCTGATTGGAAAATTTAGTCCATTTACATTTAAAGTAGTTATTGATAGGTATGTGCTTACTGCCATTTTGTTCATTGTTTTCTGGCTGTTTTTGTAGTTCCTCTGTTCCTTTCTTCTTGTTTTGCTCTCTTCCTTTGTGGTCTAATAATTTTTATTCTTTATACTTTCTCTTTTGTGTATTTCCTACACGTTTTCATTTTGTGGTTACCATGTGGCTTATATATAACATCTTGTATCTATAATAATCTATTTTAAGTTGATAATAACTTAAGTTTGATCTCATTCTATGGTTTAACATTTTCACTCTCCCCCACCCTAATTTTTATGTTTATGTTGCCACATTTACATCTTTTTGCCTTGTGCTTTCCTTAACTAATTACTATAGTCATATTATTTTTACTATTTTTGTCTTTTAACTTTCATACTAGTTTATAAGTAATTGATTCACCATCTTTACTATATTTTTTACTTTCCCATTGAGATTTGCTCTTTCATAGGTGTTCTTGCTACTAATCAGTATCCTTTCCTATAAGATTATGTCTTATAAGATCAGTTTAGTGATGATAGTTTTTGTTTGTCTGGAAAACTCGCTCTTGCAATTCTGAATGTTATATTTGCCAGGTAAAATACTGTTGGTTGGAAGTTTTTTCTTTCAGCGCTTAGAATATACAGTACCACTCCCTTCTGGCCTGCAAAGTTTTCGCTAAAAAAAATTTTTTTTTTAAATGCTGATCATCTTATGGGAGTTCTCTTGTATGTAAGAAATTGTTTTCCTATTGCTGTTTTAAGTTTCTTTCCTTGTCTTTAACCTTTGACATTTGGATAATAATGTGCCTGCTGATCCCCTTACTTGTTCATGCTCTCTCTTTCTGACAAATAAATAAATAAAATATTAAAAAACAAAAAGAACACACTTACTGTGATGAGACTAAGTAATATATAGAATGGCTGAATCACTATATTGTACACTAATATAACACTATATATTAATTATACTGGAATTAAAATAAAAATAAAGTAAAATAAAATAAATAAAACTGATATTTTGAGGATTCATCTCTCAAATGTTTGTCTTAAGAGTTGAGGTGCCGGGGTGCCTGGGTGGCTCAGTGGGTTAAAGCCTCTGCCTTCAGCTCAGGTCATGATCCCAGGGTTCTGGGATCGAGCCCCACATCGGGCTCTCTGCTCCACAGGGAGCCTGCTTCCCCCTCTCTCTCTGCCTGCCTCTCTGCCAGCTTATGATGTCTGTCTGTCAAATGAATAAATAAAATCTTTACAAAAAAAAAAACTAAAAAAAAAAAAAAAGTTGAGGTGCCCAGTGTGAGGTTTAAATACTTTACTCCTCAGGGAGAAGCTCCAGGTTTTGAGTTCCCTCAGTTGTGGGTGATTGTGGTGGAGGTGGGATTTATGACAAGATTGTGTCTCAACCTCTTCAACCATCTTTGATGTAGTTTTCTTCTCATTTGTTCGAGGCATAGTTGTCATTCAATCTGCTTTAGGTTTTTTAAGAGAAAATTGTTCCATATGTAGCTTTAGACTCAATGTGTCTGGAGGACCTGAGTTCAGAAACCAGAACCTGACGTTTTTTTATAAACATAGTAAAGGAAGTCCTAGTGTAAAGGTCACTTTTAAGCAAAGATCTAAAGGAAACAAAGGAGGGAGCTCTGAATATTTCCAGGGAAGAGTGTTTCAAGAAGAAGGAATAATAAGGACAAAGGCCCTGAACAGGGGGGTATGCTTGGTGTGTTTGAAGAATAGCAAGAAAGCCAGAGAAACTAGAGTTTCATAAGCAAGGGGAAGAATGGTAGAGGCTGAAGCCAGAGAGGTCCAAGCAGATCCTTATAAACCATCACCAGGACTTTGGCTTTCACCCTAACAGACATGGGGATTCTGTGGGAGTGTTGAGTAGAAGAGTGATTGGATCTGACTCATGCTTTAAAAAAATCACTCTGGCTGCTCTGTTTAGATTAGACTTTAAAGATCTAAGGACAGATGCTTGTATTAACTCACGAAGTATCATGAGTTATGAGATTTGTGCTATTTTCCATTTTGTGCATGACAAAACTAAGAAAAGACAGATTGTAAATGGCAGAACCAGGATAATAGCCCAGGGAACCTGGCTCCAAAGGTCATGTGTTTAATCTCTCCACCCTACCACTTCTCAAGATAGACATCAAAGGCTGAGGCGAGGAAAATTTATGCAAATGTCATTGGAAGGAGACCACTAGGGGTAGTCCTAATTGAGACATTTTTCTTCATTCCACTCCCATTATCTCATGGACTGTATTGCACTTTGTAGACAGTGAGTCAGAAAGACATGCCTGGGTCAAAATTTTTTTTTAAGTCTATTACAAGTCAGGAATGTGGGAGTTATTGGCAGAACCTAGTAATAACTTTGTAGCAGGTGTCTAACCTGTCATTTGCAAGAATGGAAGGGGACCTTGTCCATTTCCTTGCCTACACCTGTCCAAAGTTAAGCAAAACATGGAAAGTACTGAGATTCCTTTTCAATGATCACTCTGTCAATATTACTCATAAGGGATTCTCAGCCTTCATTCCCAGATAACTCAGATTTCTCCAATTATTTAAAACCTATAAAGAAATTCTTCATAAAATCTGTATTATAATCCTGTAAAATCTCCTCTATAATTCTTTTAAAGGTTAGACACCTGTCAAAAGTTTGAAGAGAAAGTTATTAAATCTTTTTACCACCACCTTTGCACACAAGGAAACATAATTAAATTAGCTCCTTCTATGATATCAGAGTTTTAGATCTCTCAAAATTAGAATTCATAATATTATTAAAAAGCCATCTTTTTTACATAAATAATTATGTAAAATGCTTATCTAAATCATTAGGTTAGAATGTGGTTACATATACATAAATAATTATGTAATAAATGTTATACTTCAAGCGTGGTATTTTCTCCTCATTCATTTTTTAAAGATTGCCAAGTCAATTAAGTGAATACCAGCACACAACCAAAACCCAGTTCTGCTCAACGAGAATCTACTGAGTGCCTTAACACTTTGAAGGGGACACTAAAGAAGTACTACGTGGAAGGTTTTCCTACACTCAAGGAATTTACAACCTAATCACAGAGCAAGTGTATATATCTTATATCAAAAATGAGGAGGGGCACCTGGGTAGCTCCATTGGTTAAGCATCTGACTCTTGGTTTCGGCTCAGGTTGTGATCAAAGGGTTGTAAGATAGAGCCCCACATAGGGCACCAGGCTCAGTGAGATGTCTGCTTAAGATTCTCTATCTCTTGCTCCCCTCCCCCCAACTTGCGCTCATGCTCTAACAAAAAAAAAAAAAAAAAAAAGGAAAAAAATGCCAATATAATAGTTAATAACAGTCTTGAATATGCAGTTCAGCTGACCCTGTTCCTCAGAGCAGTCCGGGACTCAGCTTCCAGGCAGCTCAGTGCTGCCCCCGCATCACTCCTTCCTGCTAATCAGATACTTCCATTCTCTCTCCGAGCCCTCCAGACTGTGAACAATCTGTTTCATGTTATATTACTATACTTCTGCACTACCCTTCTGAATTTTGAAAATTACATACATACACTCTAGGAATGTGAAAAAACTTTCCTCCTCTCACCGTCAGAGCACCCCTCCACTGATGGAGCAGGAGTTTTGATAGATTTGAGAGAAGAAAGAGGCACCAGTACTTTTGAACATGGATACCAAGAACAGGTATCCGTCATAGTCTGAGGCCAGGTATGGTGGAGGCAGCTTAGGACAGCAAGAAAGTAGGTGCTAGTTGTTGGGAGTTTGGGAAAGAGGATATTAAAAGGTAAAAGAGTTATCCAGCAAGGCATGTAGGTGGGTGTTCTTTCAGATTGGACAGGCAGGACCCTCTACCTAGGAAACAGATAGTAACTTTATATGTTATTCTGCTCCTGGTCCCCACAAAACAAGCTAATGGTAGAGTTATTTAATTCCTAAACCTGGTTTCCCATTATAATCCTCAGGTAGTTCTGAGGTACTGACTCACTGTGAGAGTTTATTTATTCATTTAACAAATGTATGGATCTCTGTTATAAATTAAGTATGCCTCTGCGAACCAGATTGGCGCCCAACCTCCATCATTTCTATAGGCAATCAATGTTCTGAGTTCCTGACCACTGATTTCCCGACAACCACTGAGAAGTCTTCTCAGAAGTAAATAAAGGGTTTCTTATATTCTTTCTCTATTGGAATTTGCATGCTGCCTTCTCCTTTAAGGACATCATGAAAGTCCAGAAGAAGGGTACACACCACTTGATTTTATTTATTTCTCTCCCTTTGTATTTGAATTATTTGAATGCTGGGAAAAGCTCATGTGACATCATTTTTTAAAGATTCCAAGACAGAGATCTATCACAGTACATATGGAGAAAACTGCAGTACAAGGCATATCATTTGATTTCCATAGTAGTCTGCCCATAAAGAATATGGTTTATGTTTTAAAAATTGGAAGAAGTTATAAGTTCACTTTTCTTTAAAAAGTAGGACTTCATTCTGATTTGCAGGTGAATAAACCCCTTCCCCTAGGTATAATCTTTTGGGGGGCATAATAAACAAAGTAAAAGATGAATAATTTTTTATTTATTCAATTCACCAAATTTTAACATCTTTTCAGCATAGAGCAAACATTATGATAAATAATAATACCTATTTTTAAATGTCAGTATATTTTTTCATAGCATACAATATTTTTTTATCTCTTTCTATAAACATGTTGGGCATTTTAGGAAAAAGTCCAAATTGTATGGTTCTTAATCATAACTACAGTGAACTGGGTGACAAATAAGTAAATTACTATTAGGTCAGGAAAAAATGTAGGACGTGTACATACTTCAGCAGAACAAAGGGCAACCTAGTCTTGTCCTCTCTACAACTGCCCAAAAAACCACACACATTTGTGTTTGCAGTTGCCCTCATTAGTACTGGAAAAACAGTGACAGTTGTGAACTCTTTTTTTTTTAAGGTTTTGTTTTTATTTACTTATTTGACAGAGAGATCACAAGTAGGCAGAGAGGCAGGCAGAGAGAGAGGGGGAAGCAGGCTCCCCACTGAGCAGAGAGCCTGATGCGGGGCTCGATCCCAGGACCCTGAGATCATGACCCGAGCCGAAGGCAGAGGCTTTAACCCACTGAGCCACCCAGGTGCCCCAACAGTTGTGAACTCTTGACAGAAACATCAGAAAAGATGTTAACCTCCAAGTTCAGGTCTTCTATTTTCCTAACATAATTTTATTTGAAAGAGCAAGGAAATTTTTCTCAATGAAAACCAGCTTTGTTTCCAGAGTGGTTTTCTTCTCTTCTTTTTTTTCTCCTTAGAACCCAGCTAAGCAGAGTGGAAAGTTCAGAACCTTTTTCTAAAACACAGTGTACTCAACCATACTTGATACGGTCATTCTCCCAAGGAAAAATGGAGAAAAATTTCTGAACTCTGGACAGAATTCCAGAGTGAGAATTCTAAAACTCTAAACACATTTTCAGACTGATGGCCTTGTGTTCTTACAAGATGACCCTTCTGTTTGATCATGATGAACAGTTCTGACTCCTTGACTTGGTTAGGACAGTTAAGTTTAGAATCAGCCAGCTGCCATGTCCATAGAACACAAGTTACATCAATTCGGTCACCTAAATGTGCATATGTCCATGTTGTATTTAAATTATTAACTCAGACCTTGGACATTTATACCTCACACTGGTAGATTTAGTAACTACTTAAGAAAGGTATATAAATTTGGCTGTTCACTAGTAATAACTGAGTTTACTTGGTATCACTGCAAAGGGGACATTCTCATATAAAGTGCCAAGAAAGAGAGCTAAATTTATGAAAAGTTGTTGCCAGGATCCTCATCAATCTCAATGAATGACAAACACCTTGGATTGATTTACATAATATGTGTTTTTTAAATGTTTCACCTTTAATGTTTCCCTGTTCCTTGTGGCAGCTTTTAATGAAGCAGACAATGCAGTAAGATCAAATAGGTTAAAGAGAAGGGAAGAAGAGGAGTCAAAGAGGAACTAGGGGTAGAAAAGTAAAAGGGAGTGTGGAGAAAGAAGGTACACCAGATGCACATCATGACAGGCTGTATAGCTGTGAGGGGCAGGTCATGCATCAGGCCTGGATCTTCCCAGCAGACCATGTGCAAAGGGAAACACAATCAGTTATAAAAATTCACACACACACACCTAACCCTCTGCTCATACCATTACTGATACCAAGAGGTAGAGCTGTGCTAGTGTGAGGAGAGGATTACAGCACACCAGTCTGGGCCAAATAACCAGACACTCAAGCCCTGAGATGACATCAGGTGCCAGTTCAATTTCACATCCCACAGAAGAGCACCTTCCTCTTCATATTTCTGGTGAAACCCAAACTCCTCAAAACCTCAGCAAGCTGAGCATTATCCTCCTTCTTCATTCTGTAGCAACCCATCATTTCTTAGAAAGAGCAGGTGCAGAGCTCCCTCCCAGAGAAGCCTTGTGGGCAGGTTCAAGAAGAGGTCACTGTGCTGTCTCTTGCTTTCATTTTATTTTGGTCCTGATGCATTAGACAGGGGTGTAGGAAAGTCACTCTGATCCACATGATGGGGCCCAGGTCCTGCTTAACATGGGACATTATTCCAAGAGAGAAATTTGGAGAAAGTGCCAACAAGTAAGGAAAATATAAAATAAATAAAAACAAATAACCAAATTAAATGACTCCTAGTCTACATCAATGTACATATGTTTAACAAAATTATAGTAGGCACCTATTAAGCTCTTCTTTGTGTACATACTGCTCTAAGAACTTTACATTCATTCATTTAATCCTCCCCACAGCCCTGTGAGGTGGATACTATTACAGGTTTTGCAGATCTGTAGCTGAGGCACAGAAGAGTTAGGCTTTCTCCACAACTCACACTATTAGTAAGAAATGCAGTCAGGTTTAGAACCCTAAGAGTCTCACACCAGAGTAGAGCTCTCCCATCTGTGAACTCCAACATCCACTCTTCCTCATCCTTCAGCCTCTGACACACATTCCTGAGGCTACCACTTCGGACCCCATTTCTCCTTGGGTTAGCCTGATTTCCCCAACACTGGGGAAAAAAAAAGAAAGGAGGGGTGCCTGGGTGGCTCAGGTGGCTAAGCCTCCTACTCTGAATTTCAGCTCAGGACATGATCCCAGGGTTAAAAGATGGAGCCCCTCGTGGGGCTCCGCACTCAGTGGGAAGTCTGCTTTAAAGTCTCTCCTTCTCTGCCCCCCCCCCCCCCCAGCCCCAATTTAACCAAGACACCATGGGGGGGCTCTCTGTCTCAAAAAAAAAAAAAAAAAATTAAAAAGAGGAAGAAATGTTAAGAGAAAACCTTGGAGTGTTATTTGTGCTGCCCATACATCATCCCCAACATTCTTCTCAAAGACACGGCTGCTGGTGATATGTAATGAGCAGGCAACTAAGGAAGCACTGAGTAAATTCTGTTTTAGAGCCGGAAACTGAAAAGAATGCCAGAGACCTCAAGACAGGCTGTGGTCAGGGACATAACTTGGATGAGAGTGGCTATCCCTAATTCTTTTCTCCTTCGCTGCTGGGTCTCCATTCCCCTTTGCCTCACATCATATAACTCAGAAATTCATTTCTCTCTCTTGGCCTAATGACCTGCCTTGCCAGAAACTCACCAGCTTGTGAGTTTTGGTCCTGATGCATTAGACAGGGGTGTCTAATAGACCACAGTACATATAAAATAAACCTTCCTCCTGAGGTAGAGCCCACTTCCTCCACCCATCTTTGATCTCTGCAGAATTTCTCTTTTTTGGAAAAACTATACTGGCAAACACAGCAAACTCCATCCACATACTTGAGATTCTACAGCGACTGCTTTGGAACCCCACTGAATTTTACATGTGTCAGTCAAGCTCTGCTGGAGAGAGCCCCCAGAGCCCTGTTGACACCTCACAGCAGAGTTTCACAAAATGTTCTAGGAAGAGATAATTTTCTAATTATACCACCAAATCCTGCTTATGAAGGCATTTTCCAACCACTTCATTTCCAGTGATGGGAACGTCTGAGGGTGAAATTAGACCCGGGGTGCATACTTTCCTTTCTCCCTATCATTTTTTGGTGTGTGTGTGTGTGTGTGTGTGTTTCCATTTTAGTGTTAGGAAGTTTTGCCTGAAAAGCTAGGCCTTGCTTTCCAAGTGTTCACCTGAGAAGGCAACCCTACAAAATATTCTTTTCCTCAGATAAACATCTGAAAGCAATGGAACTAGGAGTCTTTCCCTGGACATACTGTGTTCAAGGCCCCCTAGGAAGGAAGCCCATCATTCTGTGTCCCTTTTGCCCCCCTGTAACATATTTCTTCCTGCTCTTGTCTGACTGGACAGCTTGTCTCCAACCACCAGTTAGAAAGGCAACTTCTTCTCATCCTTTAGACCTTGGTTGAGCTTCAATACTCAAGGCAGGCTTTCCTGAGCCACTCCATCAGTGTTTCCAAAGTGTGGCCCATGGACCACTACATAAGAATGATCAGGGACCAGAAAACCAAATTATAACAAATTCCTAGGCAATTCATATGCACAGGAAAGTTTAAGAGTCTCTGCTCTATGCTGAATTAATTCCCATGCTCTACCCTCCCCTAGTCCCCTGTCTACTCCTTCCTCATACTGGTAATTGACTTGTTCAACATCCTTATTCTATGTCAGACTATAAGCTCCATCAGGACAAGGGACATTACTGAATTTTAAGACTTTGGCACTTTTTAGTTTATTGTTGATGTTCAATAAATATTTGTTGAGTTGAACTGAGGCAAGTCAATTTCTTAGAACTGTTCTTTTAAGTAATCTTCAATTTGAGGGATTAATCTATCCCATTTTTTAACAAAAAGTGATAAAGCAAATAAAACAACTTGATATGAACAATTTATTCAGATACCAGAACCAACAGGGTGATCATGTGTCTTTCTATGTTGAATTTGACTTCCTATCCATTCTGTTTGGTCTATGTGATCACCACCAATGTTCTGAATGGCAACAGAGGCATTATCTGGTAATTAAAAAGTAATTTTTACCCAGAAGATGAACCTTTTTCATAATGTATTTTGAAAGATTTTCAAGAACAAAGCTTAAAATAAAGCATTTTTTAATGAAAATATAGTTAAATAATGACAATGATGCGTAAGGAAATTCCTTTTAATCACACATCCAAATACCTTGTCTTGTGCGAGGAGAGACTGGCTATTTAACTCACTAAAATGTCATAGCTCAAAAATTAACCAGTCAGGAAATAAGAGGTGTTGGCAAGGATGAAGAGAAAAGGGAATCCTCCTATACTATTGGTGGGAATGCATGCTGGTGAAACCACTCTGGAAACAGTATGGAGATTCCTCAAGAAGTTGAAAATAATGCTACCCTATGACCCAGCAATTGCACTACTGGGTATTTACCCTAAAGATACAAATGTAGTGCTCCAAAGGGGCACATGCACCCCAATATTTATAGCAGCAATGTCCACAATAGCCAAACTATGGAAAGAGCCTAGATGTCCATCAATGGATGAATGGATAAAGAAGATGTCTATATATATATATATATATGTATGTATATATACATATATATGTGTGTACACACACACACACACACACACACACACACACACACACGGAATAATATGCAGCTATCAAAAAGGAACCTTGCCATTTGCAACAACATAGATGGAACTAGAGGGTATTATGCTAACCAAAATAAGTCAATCAGAGAAAGATAATTATATATGATCTTGCTGATATGAGGAATTTGAGAAACAAGACAGAGGATCATAGGGAAAGGGAGGGGAAAATGAAACAAGATGAAACCAGAGAGGGAGACAAACCATAAGAGACTCTTAGTCTCGGAAAATAAATTGAGAGTTGCTGGAGGGAAGGGGAGTGGAAGGGATGGGGTGACTGGATGATGAAGACTGGGGAAGGTATGCACTATGGTGAATGCTATGAATTGTGTAAGACTGATGAATCACAGACCTATACCCATGAAACAAATAATAGAGTATAATTTTTTAAAGATTTTATTTATTTAATTGACAGGCAGAGATCACAAGCAGGCAGAGAGGCAGGCAGAGAGGGAAGGAAGCAGGCTCCCTGCTAAGCAGAGAGTCCAATGCAGGTCTCGATCCAGGGTCCTGAGATCATGACCTTAGCTGAAAGCAGAGGCTTTAATCCACTGAGCTACCCAGGTGCCCCTACAGTATATGTTAATAAAAAAAATCAAAGAAAAATTTCATAGCCCAGAAACAGAATTCTGGGTTATATATTAAACCAGAGAAAGATGACCAAGGAATTCTGGAGCAAAGCACTGTCATCTATGATAATTCCCAGACCTTGACAGGGACTTCCCAAATATTCTCTCTCCATACCCCAACTCAAAAGGAAAGTAGCATCCATGGGGAGGAGCATGTGGTGACAGAAGGAAGACCACAGTACATATAAAATAAACCAGCTCTGTTATATCCATGTATTCTCCAAGTACCAATAACAGGATTTTTAGTACAGAAAAATAACAAAATTATAACAATTTTTTTAATGCTAGTATCCACATAGATACTACATGGAATTCTTTCTGGGTAAATGGTAAGTATCCACCCTTTCTGGTGGCTGAGTAATATTCCATGGTAGGTATATATATATATCACATCTTCTTTATCCATTCACCTGTCAGTAGACATCTTGGCTCTTTCCGGTTTGGCTATTGTGGACATTGCTGTTATAAACATTGGGATGCATGTGCCCCCTTCAGATCACTATGTTTGTATCTTTGGGATAAATATTATAGGAAGAAAACTGAGGGTTGCTAGAGGGGAGATCGGTGGGGGGTGGGGTGATTGGGTGATGGACATTAAGGAGAGCACGTGATGTGATGAGCACTGGGTGTTATTTTTTTTAAGAGTTTATTTATTTATTTAAGACAGAGAGTGAGCGAGCAAGAGAGAGCAAGTAAGCATTAGTAGGGGAGGAAGCAAAGAAAGAGGGAGAAACAGACTCCCCACTGAGCAGGGGGCCCAACATGGGACTCAATCCTGGGACTCTGGAATAATGATCTGAGCCGAAGGCAGACATTTAACTGATTGAGTCACCCAAGCACCCTGAGCACTGGGTGTTATATGCAACTGGTGAATTATTGAATGTTACATCTGAAACTAATAATGTGCTATATGTTGATTAGTTGAATTTAAATTTAAAAAAAAGAAAGAAACCAATATTGCACTATATGTTAACTAAGTAAAATTTAATTACACTCTTTTCTATTTTAAATAGAATAGACTCTTTTCTATTTCTATTTTAAATAAAATTGTTAAAAATAAAGTAAAATAAAATAAAATGCCAGCTATGTCTTAATTAAAGGGACATTGTTACTGGACACTGTTTCTAGTACCCCATAAATAAAACCCCCAAAACACAGAATGAACCAAAGTTGAAGAAACACAAGCATAGAGGGAAAGGTTTTCACTGACCTTCCAAGAGTTAAATCTACTTGGTAGCTATTGTCAGGAGGAACGATCAGTCCTCTGACTTTTAATAATAATGTTCAAAAGTTTATGTTAATAATAATAATGTTAATAATGATGTTTGGGCCAGGCACCGGGATTATTATTATCATTATTACTACTACTCTTGTAATTATTCTTATTTTATAGGTGAGACAGTAGAGTTAGAGACTCTAAGTATCTGGCCCACAGTCACACAAATAGAAAGTGGTGAAGTTAATATCCTGACCCTATGAGACGAGGGCCCATGCTGTCTGCACTGTGAAGGACTCAGGAAACTTCCGCTGTTAAGTCATAATTTCTTAATGAACTGGGGAAATGTGAGGTAGAAAGAAAAATACAATATTTTCTTATATGATTTCTGGTCCCCTCTGGGGTCTCACCTATGGGAGATGACATTCACCATTTTGGAATTCTTTCTGGGTACTAAAAGGCAAATCTGTCTTCAAGTCAGAAATGGTGAAGGGTCCTGAGGAACTTTGGTTGCCCAGGCAATTTATTATGACAATTCTAAGACTCTTCTAGACATTTTTTCCCCCAATGGCAAATCTTTGCATTTGATGGGACGGTGATTAAGCACTGCCCTTTCACTTCTTTATCTCACATATGAAATCACTTTCTTTTCTGGTTCAGGATTAAGAAGGCAACTTTAAAATCTTTTTTGACTTGGAGAAACAACAATAACAAAAGAGAGAGGAACAAAGAAAATAACTTGTGATAGCCAATCAGTAGTTACAGAAAAATGGAATTAAATTTTAGTCTAAAAATACAGAGAAAGTGAGCCACCTAAATAGAAACAAGTGTAGTCACCATATGATTGTTTTGTTTTCAGCCCTCTAAAACCCTTTGTCTTGTCTTCTCAAAACCCTTCCCCTTTCTTTCTTTTTTTCAAAACTCCTGGGATTTTTTTGCACATCTGCAAAACCAATGTTAGTTCCAGGTTCCTATTCTGGTGATGAACCAATCTGGCTTCCAGTCTCAGAAAAGAAGCCAGTTCTGGCCAGACAAACAAATGGAGGTGACCTAATACCTGGGGGAAGTGGGAGGTGGGGCCTCTTACTGATAAACTGCAAAGGATTTCAGGCCTGTCTGGTTCTCAGACCACGGACAAACTGAACCACATCAGAGCTCAGAGGCCATTGATGGGGTCGTGGAAAAACAGGTGAATTTTACTTTCAAAGTAGAGGGAGAGAATATGGCTAGGGAAAAATTCTAAGAATAAGCTAGGAGAATAGTTCTTTTTTTTTTACTTCAAGTCTTTATTTAAATTCCAGTTAGTTAACATACAATGTATTGTTAGTTTCAGATGTACAATATCTCCCTAATGATGATTTATGCCTCCAAACTAAGGCTGATTTAAAAAAAAACAGCATTTGATGCTATCAATAAATAGAAGTAATGTTCTTGGTTTGTGACTTCTCTTTCCACTAAGAAAAATATTTGAGTCTGTCAGGTTTTTGTTGACCTCTATTAAATTCAGGTAAACTTGGAAGTGAACAAAACTGAAAATCTGTACTCTTTGGAAAGGGACAAAATTATGCTTTGGAATAAGAGATTTTTAAACATCGGGAGAGAATGCTCTTAGGGCCATTGGGTCAGAAACCAAAATCAGGTTTATTCTCCTCACCTAGAACCGTGAAGAAAAACTGAGCTATTTGTGACTATCAGGGTGGTACTTTCTTTGAGGAAAAAGACTGCAAACAATTCTTGGAAACTCTACCTCTCTAAGAAGATGGCATTTTTATGAATTGAGGGAAAAGGCATGAGCAACATATGGAGTACATTTCCCCTTTTAACACTGATCTGTTTAAAATTGAGGGAAAAACCTCTTGGCAAGGTGTACTGTCCAAGCCAATGGCAAAAGTCATTTCAGTTTATCCTGATTCCTTTCCATGGTCCACCTCCCAGCCTGCCAGACATCCGGGCCATTGATTTACAAGCACTGAATTGAAAAACAAGCCACTGAAGATGCCTAGAGAACCCCTCTTTCCCTCGGCCTGTTTTGTGTTTTTGCCCCGTGTCCGCAGAGATGATGTAAGGGAAAAGATCTAAAGATTTTCCAGACACAGGTGAATTTCAAAGAGCATCAGAAGTGACTGGTTTTGGGGTGTTGGGAGAGGGTGGTGGGGTTACATTATATGTTTAAATAAAAAATTTTTAAAAATTAAAAAAAAAAAAAAAGAAGAAGAAGTGACTGGTTTTTGAAGCATGGCCTAGCCTAAGGAAGACCTCACAGAACTGGGAATCTGGTGTGGGACCTTTCAAAAGGCAGTGACTGCCCAGTGCAGTTTGCCCTGATCTCTCCTGGTCTTGGCACTGAAGGTCTGGTGTCCCTGGGAACTTCTCAGTCCCAGACAAATTGGGATGGTTAGTCACCCCAGTAGGAGCCTCTGGATGCCTTTGTATCTTAGACGTTGAGGAAAGAAAAGTCTTAGCAGTGCTCAGAACAACTTGTCTAACCTGAAAAAGGGAGAAAATAGAAATAAAAACTTTGAGAATGGCAGTTCACATTCATAGAGTCCTTGTTTTGTGTCAGGCCTCTGCTGGGTGCCTTGTAAACATTATTTCAGTTAGTTCTGCTTACATCATTGAGAGTCATTTATTATTGTCCCCATGTTGCAGATAAGGAAAGTGAGGAACAGAAAAATTGAATTTATTTGCCCAAGTTTATGCAACCAGTAAGGAATAGGGCCAGAATGGATATCATGAAGTACCCTGAACTTGACCAAGAGTGATCCCTCCCACCTTCCGAAATTCAAAGTCTCCTCACGCCCCATGTGCAGCCTGTTTCAGCTTTAAGATGGAAATGGAACAGATATATTTCTTCTTTTTTTGCTATCCTAGAAACTTGCTAAATGCCAGATGCTCCCTAAAGGACAGAATCCATAAGTTTCTATGGAAGAAAGCTCTAAACTCTTACAGCAAGTTTACTTGAGTTCTGCATCAGTTAAGACCTTCAGTACCTTCTCTCTGAAACATTCTTTCAGCTGTTGATCCTAGGCACTGGGCAACCTCTTGAGAGCTAAGTACCCTGCCAGACGGCTGCCTGGGAGCCCTGTGTAATCCCTCTTTCAAGGAGCAGTGGTGTTTGAGTAAAGTTGCCACCATAATCCCCTTGGCTTACTGTTTAAGAGTATTATGGGCTCTTGGAATAGATTTGTGGAGAAAATACAATTAAAAGAAATGTTAACAGTGTTCTATTCGAATACAGAATGTGTAGTTGCATGGGGGAGACAGCTTGCGCCAGACTGGCCACCAGAGGATTTACTTAGGGAGAGAAGCTGTTTTACTTAATATGGTTTCCTACATAAAAACAGAATGCCAGGAGCTTGCGGCTCCAATGGGAGGGAAGGAGAAAAGGCATTCTGGATATTTCTCCAGGTTAACACTTAAAATCAGGCAAATGGAAAACATATCCAACTGGGAGTCTAACCATAGATATGTTTGAATGACAAATTCAGACTTTCACATTTTTAATGAGAGCCCTTGACATCTCTCTCTCTCTCTCTCTCTCTCTCTCTACGTGTCTAAAAACACATGTATCGATGACTCGTGGGCCAGAGACCACCACCACACAATTGTGGTGTAATGCAAGTGGCTCTATTCTTTTTTGTATCCAGACCATCTGTTTTTGACTTAGTGCTCTATTTGACTTCCGAAAACTTGACCCACCTCAACGTCATGACATTCTATTTCCCCCCAAGGGCACCCTCCACTATGAAAGTAAAGCAGAAGCATTAGGAGCAGCTGGCTAGAAGGAAGCACTTTCTAAAACCAGTCTCATAAAGTTTCCAGATTCTCAAGGAAACAAATGACTCATGGAGCTCTTGGTGTAGGCATCTAGTGCTTCCCAAAATTTCCACAGATGTAATGATGAAATGTAATCTATCTGAGGAAATGACCTTTGTTCTTAGGCTATTACAACTTAAATACACTTCTGCATCTTACTGGCCACCTGTGAGCAGCTCCCTTTATGTTTGTTGGCCACAGTCCCAGGGATCTATTTCCATCCATCTGTCCATCATTCATCTCTCCCTTCATCCACCCATTCATTCATTTAATAAACATTTAAGGCATGATTATAGGCGCTGGGAGTATAACAAAGAATAAGACAGATAAGGTTTATTCTCTAAAGTAGCTCATAGTCTAGCAGAGAGACATTAAACAAGAAAACAATTAAATAAACAAAATATTTTCAATTAAATAAACAAGTGCCATAAAGAACAAATAAAGGGAATGCTATAGAGAATGATGTGGGGGAGAAGGAGCCTCTTTACACAGGGAATGCCCTTTTAAGGAAATGACATTTGGGTTCAGACTGGAATCAATTAAAATTTTGAAAGATGGACATCACAGACCAAAGTAATTATAAATGCAAAGTTCTTGGGGGCAGCAATAAGCTTGGTGTGTTACTGGAACAGCAAGAAGGTCATCATGGTTATAGGAAAATGAACATAGTTGAGTCAGGTATAAGATGGAGCTGGAGGTTCACATAGTGCTTTTTAGGCTAAGGGGAGTTTGTGTTTTATTCTAAGTGCATCAAAAAGTCATTGAGAGGTTTGGGGGTAGAAGAGTGATATGATCTAACTTACAATTTTAATGTTGCTATACAGCTGCTAGGGGGAGAATGAGAGGTCACATGGGATAAGCGTCCAAGAATGGTTGTAGGAAGAACATCTAAGACATTATTAGAGTAAACAAATGAGAAATGACAGTAACTTGGACTTGTAGTAGAGACGATAAGAGGTGAATATGTTGGTAATAGATTGGAGGATAAACCTGAAAGATTGTTTACCACAATCTAGATATGGGAGATGAGGCAAGAGGAGAATCAAGGATTACTCTGAAGTAGTGGGTTTGTGCTGCTGGGTAGGTGATATTGCCATTTCATTGCTCCCCATCAAAAACCCTAAGCAGTAGGTAGAATGAGTACTGCTAATTTTTCTCCCCTTTATTCCATGTTGTCTTGGGATGCAAGAGGCTATTTATGCTTCTTGCAGTTAATATCTATAGTGAAAGCCTTCCAATGCAACCCTTTTCTACACATATCTCACAACAAGCAAAAACTTGTTGGGGCCAGAGCTACATAAACTGTCAGCAGGGAGAAAATATTTTTTTCTTGGGGTCTGAGAAAATGAGAGAATAAACAAAGGGTGGCATTCTGATTCTGCAGTCCTCCTTTGCTCCTTGAAAGAAGTAGTTTGATTGAGTCAGTAAGTGGGAATGCTAAAAGTGGCATTGGGCGACAACCTGAAATGTTTTTTCTCCAGACCAATCTCCAAAGCCTAAGAGACTCCCAGAGACTGCTTCTCTGAACAAAGTATTATATTTCCATATTTCATGTAGTTTAAGAGAGAATATAAAAGGTCTTATGCATTCACTGTGGGGGCACTTCTCAGATTGCCTTTATTAAAATAATTACTTCTCATACTAGTATAACGCTTTTCTTCTAAAGGTGGAAGATTCTGTAGTCTGCAAACTCCTTACTATGTGATACCCATTTGAATCTAAATTAATCCCACTTTACCATACTCTGGCACATATAGAGGTTGGTAACCATAGACCAGAAGTAACCTGGTACAATAATAGTTCTCTAGTAGACTTATGAACTGCAATCAGTTGGTGCATGATGTAGGCAAAAGACTTCTCTGAGAGCATTCTAAATTCTCATGTTGGTTGGGAGCACCCTGTTTATCTGAATTCCTTCAGCCAGCAAAAGTTCATCCATCAGACCAGCATCTTGAATAAGCACCCAGGGAGTTACACTGGAAAAAATTACTTCTAAGACAAACATTCCATCAGAATGATTAGAACCAAAATGCAAAATCATTGACTCCATGAAGATAATACCTAGAGCCATTTAATAATCCTGACAGTGGAATTTTTATGTGCATGCTCTAAAATGTGCCACAAAAAAGAAGGCTTTTTAAATAGAATTTCAATCCTCATGCCTTGTCGACAATATTGGAAGAAATAGAAACCCAGGTAGAAAATGCAATAGGTAGCCTTTCTGATATAGCAGATGACTCATGACCACCCCCCTCCTCAGAAGATCTCTTAAAGGCATAAGCCACAATTATAGTCAGTCCTCAGCATTGCTTTGCATGACATTTGAACTTAGGAAAAAGAGTATTTTGCTAACCCCTTGGTGCTGAATGTTTGACCTTAAGGCTTACTGTTGCTCCTTTTTGGTCTCAATCCTCGTGACTGCAAATGCTATTATTAGTCATAAGATTGTTCAGTCACTTTTAAATTCCAGCCATGGTATTTGACTCTCTGGCCTAAATATAAAGGGAACTCAAACTCCTAATTATTTCTAAGGGGCTAATTCTTTTAATCTTTCCTATATACTTCAAATTTTCCCTGCTCCATATGGAACTGCGAACATAGTTTTTAGCAATGTATGCCCCTTAATCCTTCAATGAGCAGAGAAAAAAATGCAGAGGTTTGTGGAAGGACATCCCTGGGAAGGAATCTCAGCATTGCTACCAATGAGTTAAGTTACTTGAGGAAAGTCATGAAACCTCTGTTTCGCATAATAAATAGAAGATAATATGTATATGGGGGGTTATTATATAAATGATATATATTACATATAAAATTTCTGGCACAAAAAAAGCATTCAGTAAATAGCATATATTATTGATTATCACTACATCGTTTCATTTATGTAAAGATATGAACTGACTGAACATGATTTTCCATTTTAGCCTATGTCTGGCAGTGCTTATTTTAGCCTTAAAATCTCTTATATTATGACTTTACTTTTCATGGTCACACAATAAATAAAGTCATAACACATTCAATATGCTATTTAGGACAATCTATTCAAGAGAAATTCTAACTATTAAATAAGTTTAGTCTGAAAGTCTATCCTGGTCCATCCATAAAACATCATACAAGTACAAAAATGCAAAAAGAATCATGAAGTCATGAATCTTAGAGTTCAGAGTATCATTAGAAATCAAATGGTTCAAAGCCTATTACCTACAGATATTGAAACTGAGGCCCATAAAGATAAGCAACTTTCATAAGACCATGTGACTTAGTGGTGAGATAATATCAGAAGACTAAGCCCCAGTTAGGTTTATAACTAGAAACCTCTCCTACTCTTTTAACCTAATGATAATCTTTCAGAGAGCTGGACTTGCCTGGTATTACAAATCAGTGATAAATTTGGGGCTAGATCATTTGTTATCAGTGGGAATTGCCCAATTCAGATACTCTCCGAGGGCTCATCTAGCTCTAAATATCTTATTATTCATCTGTTTATTATTCAAGGATACCCTTCACAACATGGACATATGTTGTTCATCAACCTCCAAAATATTCTGCTCTTTTAGCCAGACATTGTCTTTATGATCCCACAAATATTTATTCCATTGCCAAATCTTTCCCCATATGCATAATGACCTCCACTTTCTTCTTTGTTTATACAACTCCTATTCATTCTGCAAAACCCAGTTTCCCACCTCCTCCCCAATGTCTTTCATTTCTCTGGCTTTCATGAATCTTCCTCTCTTCTGAACTCTTATAGTCTCCAAGGTATGTCTATACAACTGAGAACACAATTATTTACTGTGTAGGACATCCTCCCCCATTGTTTCTTGTGTACATCTTACCTTCCCAAATAGATTGGCTGCCCCATGCAGACAAGTCCCACAGTTTAGGCTTATCTAATTGCAGTGGAGCAGAACACTGAGATGAATGCTCATAGTAGGTACTCAATTAACATTCAGTTGATTGGGCAAGGGGGCAGAGAGGAGAATAAACATTTTTTAAAAGATTTTATTTTTTTATTTGACAGACAGAGATCACTAGTAGACAGAAAGTCAGGCAGAGAGAGAGAGAGGGAAGCAGGCTCCCCACTGAGCAGAGAGCCTGATGCAGGACTCGATCCTAGGACCCCAAGATCATGACCTGGACCGAAGGCAGCAGCTTAACCCACTGAGCCACCGAGGTGCCCCAAGAATAAACATTTTCTTGTTTCTCTAACAATTCTTGATAAACTTAAAATGGCTAAGTTTGATTGAGGTTTTGAAGTAATTACAACCAATAGGGAAGGGTAGGGAAGAACAGCATTTGGGCTACTTGTAATCCTATCCTACAATATTTTCTTTGAAATGTAGAGAATATTCAGTTAAGACTGCCCAAGACACTGATAGTTGTTTCTAAAGGAGGTGTCCACTTCTGCATCATCAATTTCTGGTGATAAGTCTTACCCTTGGAAGTATAACTTATTTTCTGGGGTAAGAAAAACCTTATTGAATCCATGTGATGAAAGATGAATAACATGGAGGATGAATAATATGGAGCTCTATGAGCCAAAATTAGTAAAAGCAAACAAACAAAGCATACTCTTTCATATCAGAATGCTGCACCTTCATTATATAAGCATGAAGTAGCATCAGGCACATCTTAGGAAAAGAGTTCTTATTCCAGCTTCTTTTTATGTATTATGTATTTACTGAGTGCCTCATGATAATAATAATGGAATATTAAGTATTAAATAAATATAATAAAAAGTTAAGAGCCATAGTGCAAGAGTCAAACAGTCTTGTATTCTGGGTCTGTAACTTGGTAACTGTATGGGCAAGTTACTTAATATGTCTGTACTTTACTTTCCTCACCTATAAGTAGGAATAATAATAATACTAATTTAATAACTAATTTGTTGTAAAGATTAAAATGAGGTAATACATGAAAAAACACCGAACTAAGTATGTAACACATCGTAAGCACTCAGTAAGTTTTATTTATCATTATTAGTATTAAATACAATGTCATAAACTGTGCTGAGCAATTTATATACATTTATTAGATATAAAATTTGTAAAAGCTTATGAGTGTGCTCATTGATATATTCCAACACTAAGAGGAGATCCTAGCCCATGGGAGGCACTGAGTGAATAATTGTTAAATGGATGACTGGTTTCATTTGCTCCCCACAACAGCCTTACAGTATGGTACTCTCTCAGAATACAACACTGAGCAAGAGAGAGGCCTAACTTTCAAGTCTAGTGCAGAGAAAGAGGAGGACATGCAAGGAAGCAGAGAAGTCAGCAGACAACTCGTATACAGGGTAAGCGCTCTGATAAGGTGATATAGTGCACTTGGGTAGAGGTATAAGGAATACCTAATTTAAACTCCAGGGAACAAACAAGGTTTTCTGAAGGAAACGACAGCCATACTGACATGTAAAAAGTAAGTAAGAGTTTGTCTGGGAAATTAGAATTACAGCAGTCCCCCCTTATCCAAGTGGGATACATTCCTAGACCCTCAGTGGATGCCTGAAGTGGTGGATAGTATTGAGCTCTATATAGACTATGTTTTTTCCCACCCATACATACCTATGATAAAGTTTAATTTATAAATTAGTCACAGAAAGAGATTATCACTAATAACTAATAATAAAATAGAGCATTATAACAATACACTATAAGTTACAAAAATGTGGTCTCTCTCAAAATGTCTTATCATACTATACTCACCCTTCTTGTGATGATGGAGATGACCAAATGCCTGCGTGATGAGATGACATAAGATGAATGACACAGTTGTTGTGACACAGCGTTAGGCTACTGTTGACCTTCTGACCATACACAAAGGAGGATCATCTGCTTCTGCACTGCAATTGACCTTGGGTAACTGAAATCCAGGAAAGCAAAACTCCAGATGAGGAGGAAGTTACTGCAACAGCATACAGTCAATCCAGAAGGTGAGAGAGTGGGTCACTTTCTTTAACTGTATGTAGCTCAGTATAGATGCAATGAGAGGGGAGAAAGGAGAAAGGACACTGCAGAGGTCAGCAGGGTGCTGAGCATAGTGCCAAGGATGTGGACCTGATTCTGATGGCCATGGGACTGCTTCAGTGGGCTTTAGAATTGTCACTGATGGCTTCCTCCCTTTACTGGGTTCTCAGAGTTCTAACAGTGACTCTGAGCTAGATTAACTTTGGTATTCATTTGCATATTTGTGAGTCCACATTGCTAGAATTATAATAGTTTATGGTTTTCAGACCCTGGCCTATTTTTTACCATCTTTGTGTTAGAGATCTCTAAGACCAAAGCTATCTTGAGTCTTTACAGAGGTTGGTGGTACTTATCAAGAGTAGATCCAATCAGATCTGTTACTTGTGTCACAGAACTTGTCACTTGGCTACCCCACTACATATTCTGATTCACTCAGTTGATCTCTCTGGGCTAATTTTATAGCAAGGGTGGCAAGTTAACTTATTGTTCGTGGTTGATCCAGCCTCAGAATGAGTATATTTCATACTATTTTGTAGTATTAAATGACAGTGGAGAATCTTCAGGGAAGAAAGTGAGTGACAAGATGTGGAACAAAAAAGTTCCAGAATCTTGTATACCTTTCACTTAACATGTTCTTGATGCCAAGCTAATGTTCCTATATACTGTACTACTCTGGATGACTTTCTAAGTTGTCCTCCAGCCAGCCTGAATTTCTCTTTGTCAGAATTCAAGGTGACAATGTTATGTAAGAATAATGACAGACAGATCTTCAGCAGGGGATTTCGAGGGAATTATATTCACCAAAAGCAGACTTTCATGTAAATGGATCATGTAAATTGGCATAAATATCTGACAGAACCTAAATTAAAACAATCTTTTCCGTCACCCTGAGCCATATGTGAACTGGTGTATCATTGAAGAATGAGCTGGTTACTGGTTAGTGTCTCAGGAAAATTAAAGAACAGGGCATGTGTTCAAAACTGGAATCTAGTCCTGGACTATGAGCTAAGAAAAGGCAGGCTTTGTTTCTGGAATTAAAAACTAGGAGTAAATATCATTTAAGTTGTGACCTTAGAAAGATGGTGAAGAGGAGCACGTGGTCAGTCAAGCGTCTGCCTTCTGCTCAGGTCATGATCCTGGGGTCCTGGGATTGAGCCCCACATCAAGCACTACCTTGGCTCCCTGCTCAGTCAAGCTGGGATCCTGCTTAGCCTGGGATCCTGCTTCTCCCTCTCCCTCTCCCTCTCGTGCTCTCACATGGGTGTACTCTTTCTCAGATAAATAAATAAGATCTTAAAAAAAAAAAAAAAAGGATGGTAAGGAGCTTCAGAGAAGCTAACCTAAACAAATAAGGGGGAAGATCCTTTTGATGATTCTCTGAGCCCTACTTCCCCCTCACTATTATGTTTTGATTCCAGAGTCATGAGAGGAATGAGGGCTGGGAGACATAGGAGGGAGCAAGGGTGGGGAACTGGAGGTAAAGAAAGGAATGACAAGATGAAAGGAGTGGTGGAGAGCATTCTCTAAACCATTCAGAATTTAGGGAGTAGAACTGAAGATAGAGGAGCGCAAGCGTGCCATTCCCCTTGCTCACCACCAACACCAACACCAAGCCAGGAGGCACACCTACTGGTTGAAAGTACAAATGTCACTCAGGGACAAGTAGGGTCAGCTATGTGGTGCGAGACGGGACAGAACATGAGAAGAACCATTAGAAATGTCAGCTGACGGCTAAGCAGACCCGTCAGCCAGCCAGTGAGTCCAGAGCACTTGCTTTGTGTTCCTTTGCTACAAAAGCCACCACCGCAGCCTGAGATGGTGGACAGGGCTGAGAGAGGCCTGAGCAGAGGAGCACAGTGAAGCCCAGAGAGTGGGGGAGGCAGTGGCTTATAACCCAGATAGATGTGCTGTTCGAGGGGCGTCTGGGTGGGTCAGTGGGTTAAAGCCTCTGCCTTCGGCTCAGGTCATGATCTCAGGGTCTTGGGATCAAGCCCCGAATTGGGCTCTCTGCTCAGCAGGGAACCTGCTTCCCTTCCTCTCTCTCTCTCTGCCTGCCTCTCTGCCTACTTGTGATCTCTGTCTCCCAAATAAATAAATAAAATCTTTAAAAAAAAATGTGCTGTTTGAAACAGGCAATAAACTGCTAGCACTCTCATAATAGAAAGAATGGCTCAAATGTGTACAATTTCATTCATCCCATTTTGATATCTGGAATATGATAAAATTCAGACTTCCCTTGTTTAATTTGCCATTAGGCTTGATGAAGAACATTTTTCAGGTTACACAGAAAATGATGGAAAAGTAAGGTGTGTCTGCCAGAGAAGGGGCAAGGGAAGGCCAGGCTGAAAAGGCAAAAAAACAGAAGAAAATAGCCACCTTAACTCTAAATCCCTGAGAACATTTCAGCAGACACTGGGTTTTTTAACTGAAGGAGGTGATACAGCTAACCCTGATGTGCCTTCGGATGTTTAATTCAAAGTTCAGCAAAAGTTTAAAAGGAAATGAAGTGAAAATTGATCACTTAGTATATAATCACTGGAGAAAGAGATCCACACCAAAAGTATTTCTGCCATGGAATTTTTTCAATGTCCTACTTTTGAGAATTCTTTCAATAATAGAATTTTTTAAAATTCCATACTAAAGTGTTTGAAATAAAGGAATTATCTTTCAAAGGGAACTCGCTGTGTCATTGTATTCTCAAAATGCTCATTTTGTTTGTATGCGCTTTAAAAGATTACAGGGCATAACGATGGGGAATATATCCATGGGGATAAAGATGGAGAATTACAGGCTCCTTTCCAGTAGACTGGAAGCTATTTAGTAAAAAATACCCATACATAGTATCAGTGGCCTTGCAAAAACATTTAGGTAATAAACTGAAAAATGATTTATCACAGGGAAAAACTTGTATCATTTGACATTAGTGCATAATATAAGCAGGAGTATGTACCCAAGAGGACTTGTATTAACATATGTAAGTAATACCTTAATAAAAATTTTTTGAATAGGGGAGCCTGGGTGGCTCAGTGGGTTAAAGCCTCTGCCTTCAGCTCAGGTCATGATCCCAGGGTCCTGGGACTGAGCCCCGCATGGGGCTCTCTGCTCAGCGGGGAGTCTGCTTCCTCCTCTCTCTGCCTGCCTCTCTGCCTACTTGTGATCTCTCTCTGTCAAATAAATAAATAAAATCTTTAAAAAAAAAAAATCTTTTTGAATAGAAACTGGAGGTCCTTGCTTGAGAAATCAGTAACAGGGTGATGCACATTGGCCATTGTGAGTAAGAATCATGGTAGTTAAGGGGGAATAGCTATCTTTCCTTTGGTCAAAGAACTGCTTAGAACATAATCTTAGCCTTTAGGAACATTAAAGGTGATTAAGACTTTAAAATTATTTTGTTCATCTCATTTTATAGTTGTGAAGCAAGGCATTCGTGATGTGATATCTAGAGGTAAATTGCTTGCCTGAGGTGCTGAGGGCTAGAAAGTGGCCATTAATAGATTGAGACTATCATCTCGCCCTTTCCAAGAAAGCATACAATATAAGTTCCAATGCCCTTCTAGATTTTCATGACCTAATACATAAGATCTGATTGAAACTACAGAAATGGGACACCTTAACATGTCAATATTTGTAGAATGAACCTCACAAAATCAGCTATGGAAATATACAATGTTAAGGGATCAGAGCTGATTATCTTACCTTGAGAAAACAGAAGCCAATGTATAAAAAAAAAAAAAGACATTATAACTAGATGACATCTGAAACAGAACTCCTTTAGGTCCAGGAAGGAAGCCTGAGGTGGGTATTCAACAGCTTTATTTAGAGGAATGACTACTGGAGGTAGTACTCTCCTCCCTAATGAGGAAAGAAGAGGAAATGAATTTAAATTACAACCAAAGGAATTTAAGTTAGATGGAAAGATCTTATTGGCAGTGAAGGTTTTATGAACCCTGGAAAAGATTCCTGGGGAGGTTTTCAGATTCCCTATCTGGATATATTTAAGAGAAGAGAGATGCATATCAGCCCAGGGTGGTTGAGGTAGAAATCTGCCTGGAATTCGCTTTCAGCTGAATTCTGTAAATCCAGATTAACTCCTGACGATGCTGACGATGTCAGAGACGGTAAATGCTAGGCAATGGCAAGAAACGTTGTCCCTTAAAAAAAACAAAAACCTCACCCAAAGTAATCATTTCCTTGGAAAATCAACTGGCGTGTGCTAGTTGGTTATAAGTGGAATGTACAATTATAATTCATTCTGGCTTTTATTTTCTTTTTAATCTGGTTTCCAATGGAAAGAAGCCCTATGAAATCTCTCTGGCAGTCTATGCCCTGCTTAATGCATTTTTATTTTTCTTCTTTAGGCTGGCTACAACCAAACCTCTTAGAAGAAACTAGCCTAGGTAGCGATATATGTGCCCCCGGAGTAAACACTTTCGGAGGAAATAACCTCTCCCCACACTCCAGAAGAAAACTTCTTTCCCTCCTAATTGAAAGAAACATGAGCAGCTGATTCCACTATTACTATCATCTCTCCTTCCTTACTCTCACGCAGGCTCCAGCTACTTCTCTGCAACTTGCAGAATTTCCCCTTATTTCCAGCATACGAACAGCACTTGCACTCACAGTTCATACCAAACTTCTCTCATTTGTTGTACTTGTCTGTTTATACAGCTGTGCGTCTATTTGCCCCATTGTGTTAACCCCCACTATTGTCTGGTTTTTATTGTGAGTTCCTGGAGGCGAGGAATGGAGTCTGTTTAATTTGGTTTGCACAATGCTGCATGGACACAGGTGGACCCTGTGTGACTGTGCTTGACAGTGATGGTTCCTGGCATGACTAGATGCTCCAAAAAATAATGACAAAATTTTAAACGTCATGGGATAATCAAGAGAGGACTCAATTCAAAGAGTCTGTGTCATCCCATGGTCCTCCTATATGCAGTACACTAATGACATAATGGGTATCAGGGACCACATTAAGCAGTGTGGACAAAGATTCAATCAACAACTGGGCAGTCTATTAAGTCAGGGTCTGGAACACTCAGAAAACAAGACTGAGTTTATTTGGAAGCTTGCCCTCCATCACAGCCATCCTTTCCCTTGGTGTATAAGCCCAGTCTTGCTGGGGTTCACAGCTCAGAGCATCATCTGTCAGTGCCCACTGCCATAGGAGGTGGTTATATTTGACACTCCATGGAAGACTACCAAGGTCATATAGTATCTTGGCCTTCTGACTTCTTTGCTTATACCCCAGAAAGAACAAGAGTCATTTTCCCCATAATTAATAATTCTTCCTTCCTACCAATCTGGGCACAACCCCCCTCCAACCTAACTTAACCAGTCTTCCTCACTGGACCCAAGAGGAGAGAGACAAGTTGATCCATGATTCCTAGTTGGGTTAAAAATTTCCTGTGCCTATTCATTCCTAAGAGTCTCAAAGTTACATCAAAGAGCAAAATGATTGATGAAAACCCTTCCCTCAGGGGACGCACAGGAAATGACATTTCATTTAATTCAACAAATATTTTCTAGGCACCAATTATTTTTAGGCACACTTGTTGTGGGCTAGGGAGGGAGAAGGGAGCAAAACATACTCAATCTTCAAAATGCGTGTGTGTGTGTGTGTGTGTTAATTTAAGGTTTAAAGAATCTTAAATATAAGAAGATTGCTTTATTGTAGAATCATGGCGAGCATTAAATGATGCAATATATATGTAAAATATAGTTAGTACAGAGCCCATCACATAAGTCATTCTCAATAAGTAATAGCTGTTACTATTATCAGTGAGTTATGGTTTCTTTTAGAGTCATTTCTTTTAGAGGTCTCCCTTGGAAACCAACTTGACTTTAGAATATGAGCAATATAGTTTGATGGTTATAAGGTTAGGGGAGCCATCACATTCAAGTGCAAAAATAACCTATCATCTAGAACATGGAAGTAAATATCTATCCACCAAAATTGGAGCTCAGCCATGTCTTGATGTCCGGAGACAGTCTGGTTCTCATCCTGTTTTTCCTATGAAGCTTCTGGAGTGTTTCAGAATCTCAGTCATATCCCAAACACACACAGGCATATATTTTTCCTTCCTGCTTCCTCCTACCATGCTTTGGAGCATGGTTATTCCATAAGACAAGTGACTAGAAAGACACACTTACTTCAAAGGTACATAAAATGATTTTTTTAGGGCATGATTTTAATCAGTTGGCTGTTACTGAATCAGTATCAGCAATTAGAGTCAGACAAGAATAAGTCAACTTTTGGGGCACCTGGGTGGCTTAGTTGGCTAAGCGTCTGCCTTCAGCTTAGGTCATGATTCCAGGGACCTGGAATTGAGCCCTGCATCAGGCTCCTTGCTCAGTGGGGAGTCTGCTTCTTCCCCTCCCTCTGCCCCTTCTCCCACTTGCGCTCTCTCTTTCTCTCTCTCTCTCTTACTCACTCTCTCAAATAAATAAATAAAATCTTTAAAAAAAAAAAAAAGAAGAAATCAACTTTTGGGGCACCTGGGTGGCTCAGTCAGCTAAATGTCTGCCTTTGGCTCAGGTCCTGATCTAAGAGTCCTAGGATCCAATCTCATGTCAGGCTCCCTGCTTGGCAGGAAGCCCACTTCTCTCCCACACTGCTCAAATTCTCTTTCTCTCTCAAATAAATGAATAAAATCTTTTTTTTAAAGAATAAATCAACTTTTAACTGGAAATAAAACAAAGTCAAATTTTATTGACCCAAGATATTTTTTTTAAACTTGCCCAAAACAAATTGCTTCACAGGTCAACTTGATGAGGTATAGTGTTTAACTTACCAATTACTCAATTGCATAGATAAACATATGAATGGACCATAATGCAAATGGCAAGATGATTGAATCCAAGGATGTCATAACAGAGTTAGCCCAAACAAAGGAATCCATTAACTTTGTATTTTTTGGTTCAATTTCAGCAGCGCCCTATAGTGCCAAATATCTGGATAACCAAAGAGACTTCAAGCTAGGAGAGCTCATACATGTACTTCATACATGACCACACCTTGAGTCACCATGATAGTACTAATATTTTATCCTGTCTGAAGTTTCATCCAATAGCTTCTTCTGAAAAGTGCTATAATTTCTTGGCAAGGACAAGGAATTTCTGGGAAATGTTTCATATATTTCTATCTATTGCAAAAGTAATAGAAAGATGAATGAAAATATCAGACGATTTTCCGTCAAATATCACCTCTTAAGATGTATGAGGAGGGCCTAATTTTCAATTTCAACCCATGAAGCTGCAGCTCTCCAGTTTTCTGAACTAAAGTCACTATTTCCCAAATTTATTCATCTAATGAAGTGTAATTAATTTCTCACTTCTAGTTTCCTGATTCCAAACTAATAGAACCCAAAGATTTCAGATATACTTTAGCTATTTAGATCTTTTCCATCCTTTCATCTATCAGATCATTTAGATTTGGCTTCTTTGAACTGTGTGATCATAACGTGGATCTTATAAACAAAGGAAAATTAGTGTCTCTCCAATCATAATGTACTTAAAAGAAGACCAGTGATCCAGCAAAGTAGACCTTCAGTAGTGGCTTAGTACAACCTCAGGAGATTGTTTTTTTCTCTTCCAATTTATCAAGACTCTGTTGATAATCATAGTTGATCCTATTTTAGTAGAAATGGAATTCGCAATCCTAGTTTTTGTCTTAGGCAATACAACCTTAAGTTTTCGTAAAAATCAGCTGATGGATGAAGTCGTTCCTTTGAAGAAGGAAGACTTGGGGATGAAAGGAAAATGAGCCCTTATACCCTCCAGTTCTCCAAACATTATTATCAGACACACTACTCTATGAGAAGATAAAAATAGCTCCCAGATGAAATCAGAGAGGGAGGCAAACCATAAGAACTCTTAACTATGGGAAACAAACTGAGGGTTGCTGGAGGGGAGGAAGGTGGGGGATTGGGATAACTGGGTGATGGGCATTAAGGAGGGCACTGATGGAATGAGCACTGGGTATTGTGTGCAACAGATGAATCACTAAACTCTACCTCTGCAACTAATAATACACTATACGTTAATTAAATTTATTTTAAATTAATAAAAACAGAAAGAGAAAAAAATAGCTTCCAGAAACCCCAAATTGCCTCACCCGATTGTCTTTTTCTAAATCCTGGCATTTTTAAATAATTCAGATGCACAGTTGTAAGTAACTCAGATGCCCAATTTAATAACATTATTAATCAATGAACATTTACCATGCTCCAGACAACTGCCTGCATTAGTAAAGTAAAACACAGTGTTGAAAAATTTGGAACTAAACCCTGGGATAATGTCAGTGGGATAAGAACTGGCCGTTTCTTCATTTGCTGATTCCTGATTCACTGATCTTCTTCCACGTTGTGTGAAAGAATAGGATCTGTCTTCTCATTGCCTTTACTCATTTTTTGCACAGTTATAAGGATTAAATGAAACCATACAGATAACACAATTAGCAAAACTGGCCCAAAAGACATGTTTAATAAACATGTATTTCCTTTCTCTTCAAGAATCATAAGAATGTGGCCAGCCTGCTTTGTGGAGGAAATTCAAAACTGGTGAGGACAGACTATGTTGAAACACTTATTCAAACTTGTGCCTAAGTGTCTGAATGTTATACAATTTCTGAAATGGTATGGCATATCTATAAATAGCGATTCAGATTTTTCTCGTGGATTTTATAGAAATGGATCTCATTACTGTAGAATCTTGTGATCGTCCCTGACACTGAGGCCCAACCACTGAGTGTTTGCCATCCCCAGAGTGAGTGACAAGAGGAGCACTTTTAACTCCCATCCACCCAACGGGGTACTTATGACATCTCTGCGTTCTAGAGGCTTGTATTTAACCAGCCTCAAAACAGAAACCCTGTTTTCAACACTTTCAGTGCTGAAAGGGGATCTTTTACAAAGACTTGTTCCCTATCCAGTAAATAAATCACATGCCTTGTAGCGGTAAAAATATTGGTAGGAGGTGCATATCCTTCATTTCAAAGCAAGGAGCTTGTTGAGTGGTGGTAGGGTTTTAAAA
This sequence comes from Taxidea taxus jeffersonii, assembly GCA_003697995.1. Lineage (NCBI taxonomy): Eukaryota > Metazoa > Chordata > Mammalia > Carnivora > Mustelidae > Taxidea > Taxidea taxus. Next base: position 371,307 of record ML104867.1, on the reverse strand, counting down.
GTATGTGATTTGACAGGAGAGCTCTCGTCACACTCCTGAAATAATTTTACACTGTTATGATTTTGTTTGCGGTTTTTTCTTTTTTCAAAATTGAAGCAATGTACTTAACTTTAATCAGAACCATCAAAGCTTTAAAAAATGCCCATATAAGTTAAAATTTCTGGGCTTTTTTTTTTTTTAATGATGTCAAATGCTGTTTCTTTTGCACTGCTAAGCTATGTTTCAGAACTATAAGAAGTATTTCCAATGCATCCAGCAAATATTTGTGGAACACCTACAATGTGCCAGGTCTACTTCTCATTGCAAGGGATGTTATAGTAAACAAAACTCACAAGTTCCCTGCTCTCAAGGTGGGGTGGAGAGAGAGGAAGCATTGGTTTTGAGGCAGATTATAAATGAGTAAATATGTATAATTAAGCAAGGAAGATATAACTGCTACTCTGCAACTAAGAAGATTAGATTAGAGATACATGAAGATGAGCGGTTGACTTCAGATTGAATGGTGAAGAGAAACCTCTCTAAGGAAACAATATTCACAATGAGATTTAAGTGGTGAAAGGCCCAGCTATGCATGGTTCTGGGGAAAGAACATTTCAGACAAGGAAGAGCAAAGGCCTGAAGGTGGGGCCCAGCAAAATGTTTTCTGTAAGGAGAAGACCAGTGCGGCTAGAGAATAAGGGACAAGGGGCAGAATGGGTAAAATCAGGAGGTGGGCAAGGTAGGAATCATATTGGGCACGGAAGACAGAAAAGAAGTTTAGGTCTGTTCTAAGTGCCATGAGGAGCTATTGGGTGCAAAGAGGTGGGGTGGTTAAGCAGAAGAATAGCATGATCTGATTTACTTTTCCAACGTTCACCCCATCTGCTGTGTGGAGATTGGGGCAAGAATAGATACATTTTAAACGTGATTGGAATCACTGAAGGATGGTAAGCAAGAAAATTGATGGGGTTCTGTTTGCTTTTGTTTTTGAGATTTCTCTAACGTGTAAGGACTAGACAATGGTGGAAAGAGATATAAAGAGGGAGCCAGAGTGGAAGAAATTTTAGTAAATTGGGAAGTAATGTGATTTTGGATATGGAGCTCAGATGGTGTCCTCAGATTGTAAGAAAAGAAACAACATGTATTAAGAAACTATTCTGCTTATTTTTACAAAAGTAATCTCTTTTAATTATCACTACCGCCAGTGGTATAGTTACTTAGCCCCATTTTTCTTATCTGAAAACTGAAACTCAGGGAGAGATAAATCAAATTTCCAAATATTTAGCCAAAGTAAATGGCAAATCCATGATTCAAAGCTTGGTCTACATGACTTAAAGCCCTGGTATTTTTCTACTCTAATATGGTGTCCCTAGGTCAGAATCAACAAAGTATCTTTGAAATTTCATTCTAAGTAATAAAATAATATTTTGTATTATAAAATACATGGTTTACTTAATGGTACTGATTGACATTTAGCTTTTTTCTATATTTTTGTTCCTATAAACTGTGCTAAACATTTTATATGTTATTTTACTTCATTTCTGATTACTTTCTCATCCAAATTCCTAGATTCTAGTGATATCAAAGAATAGGATGTTCTTAAAACTCTACTCATGTAATATCAATTTATCTTCCAGAAAACTTGTGCCATTTAAACTGCCACTTAACCTAAATCAACATTAAATACAATTTTTTATCTTTGCCAATTTGATAACCAAACTTTTAACCCTATTATTTAATTCACACTCCCTTTACTTACTAATGATACTGAACATTTTTTACATGTTTCTTAGCCTTTTCATTTTTCTTTTGTGAATTTTATGTTTACTTAATTGTCCATTTTCCTACATGGTGTTGCTATTTCTTTCTTGGTGATTTGTTTTAAGATTTTATTTATTTATTTGATAGACAGAGATCACAAGTAGGCAGAGAGGCAGAGAGAGAGGAGGAAGCAGGCTGTCCGCAGAGCAGAGAGCCCGATGTGGGGCTCGATCCCATGACTCTGGGATCATGACCCGAGCCGAAGGCAGCGACTTTAACCCACTGAGCCACCCAGGCGCCCTTCTTTCTTGGTGATTTGTAAGAGCTCTTTATATAAGAAGAATACTAAGACTGCCTTTAACTAATCAACTTTTGCAAATAACCTCCTAGAGAATATTTCACTTTAGTTTTTAAATTTTCATTGTAAAAATATCATACATACAAATGTTTGTTTGGCTTCAAACAAACTTTTTATTTTTATCTCATAATTAATTTTATGGGTGTCAGCTGGTTGCTTCTTCTGCTCTTATGGCTTACTTGCCTGGCAGATTGGCTGTTCTAAAGAGCCCCAAATGGCTTGACTCACATGTTTAGTGATCTGGTGAGGGTAGAAGGAAGACTGAGTTCCGCCGGCCTGGCCACCTGCAGCACCAGCACATGGCTGCCCATCCACATGGTCTCAGGGGGAGTGACACATGTTCCTTAGAGGCCCAGGACTCCAAAAGACAACATCTTAGAAACCAGGCAGCAACTCTGTTGCTGGGCTTGTATGAGCCTTTGTATGAGCCAAGCTCAGGGGTCATATAGTGACATCTCCACTGTACCCTCTTGGTCTAAGCAGTCACCAGTTCTCCCAGATTCGATGGGAGGGAACACAGAGGAGGACCAAAGAATTTGTGGCAATGTTTTCAAACCCTCGATAGGGTATCAAATTGCTTAAAGAATTAAGCAAACTCTGGGGCGCCTGGGTGGCTCAGTGGGTTAAATCCTCTGCCTTCAGCGCTGGTCATGATCCCAGCGTCCTGGGATGGAGCCCCGCATCTGCTCTCCGCTCAGCGGGGAGCATTCTTCCCCCACCCACCCCGTCTGACTCTCTGCCTACTTGTGATCTCTGTCTGTCAAATAAATAAATAAAATCTTTAAAAAAAAAAAAAGAATTAAGCAAACTCCCCTTTACCTTTTCATTTTGTTCATAATGTTTTTATATACAACTGGTTTTTAAGAATTTATATCACTCATCTCTTTTTTCTTTGTGATATTTTCCATTGCTTTGTAAATCATTTCTTTAAATTATTTTCAAAGTGTCTGTCTATAAAATCAAGGACTTTTCAAATGATATATTCAGAGAAATGACTTTATGGTCTTTAGATACTTTATTATGTATTATAGCTGGATTCGCTTAATTTAACTCTTAATCCTTTTCATCCTTAAATTGTCATCATTGACACATTTGAAAATTCAATTAAATATGCAGGTTGAACCATACATCTAATTATACAGTTGCTGTGTGGAGGCAAAGGAGAAAAAAAAAAAAAAGCCTAGCTAAATAGTTCATGCTTAGTACTTGGCCACATTTCTGGCTCACTCTTCCGACATGAACTAAAATACAATGAGCTACTTTTGGCCCATGTAGCTAGTAGTTCTTTTCAGGTCTTACAATCCATGTTTGAAAATTGAATAATTTGATTTATTTTTTAAGTGGTGATGGTAGCATACTCTCTTACAGTGTCTTAATTGGCAAAGAAAAAATAGTGTCATCCCATAAGAGCAACAAAAAAGCAGTAATTATTTTAAAGGACATTCTTCTGGCTACTAGAGAGGAAAGAACTCATTTTAAACATGTAAATACTCAATAAATGCTAAGTGATGATACTCATCTCATGGCAAAAATGCCATTAGGGTCTTTTCTTTTATTTTCTCTGCTTCCAGTGTTGCATTTCAAAAACTGGTTTTGTCATCTATCTGGGTGCAGAACTGTGAAAACTGCAGAGAGATGTAAAAGGAATAAGATGTATGACACACACCTGATAGTGATCCTCAGCATTTCTGTCCATCCCGTGTATCTTTCTCCTATTTTATTTTCACCATATCTAGGAAAAAATAAATTTTGGAAGAAGATACTGGAAAAAATCCTATTGTCTAATACAGTTAACCACCATGAGGGCAGAGGGCTCTATTTTTTCCAACATTTATGCACTGTGCCTCGTACATAGCAGTGCTCTGTGAATATTATTGAGGAATAATTTGGGCAAAGGCACAGAAGTATTGTCAGTCTGTTCTTCCTGTCCAGTCTGAATCTGAAGAGTTTCTTTTTCATGGAGGCAGCTGTTGGGCCAGTATCTTCTTCGCACCTGTCCTTGTTAACTGCCAGTCACACTACATAGCAACGAACTGGAAAAGTCAAACCTTGAGTCCACTTACCATCATTGACCTTTATTGCTAGAGATCATTTGAGATCCCACAGCTTTCTAGAGACAGTGTTCTCAAGTCACCTGTGGTGAACCCAAACTTGTGTCTAGGTACCACAAGTTGAGCCAAAGTTTAGAGTGTTGGTGCATCCAGCCATCAGGCCTATGTACATGCATCAGAGCCCAGGCCTTGTGTTTTGGGAACACTTATGTTTCATTGACATTCAGTGGCTAGAAGACATTCAAGTACTTCTTCATTTCATGTTAAATACAGAATACAAAAAAAACCCCTCTGGATCTATACTCTCTATTAGCCACAAGTAGATCTTTCCATTTAAGTCTATTAAAATGAAATAAAACAAAAAACTCAGTTCCTCACTCATACTAGCTACCTTTTAAGAACTCAGTAGCTATATGTGAATAGTGACTAACACAGAGAATAGTGAGATAAGTAACAGTTCCTTTATCACAGAAAGTTTTACTGACTATTACTACTCTAGAATATATCACTTATATCACACTGCAGAAATTCTAAGTTGGATACCCAATTCTCCACTTACTTCTTAACCAACCAATCACGACTTTCAAACCTTTTTATTTATCTAAATGTCTAAAGTTGTTCCTGTTTAAATCTTTTTTGAGAAACAAATGTAGAGAATATTTCCTAAACAAGTCTCTGTGAAATATATCAAAATAAGTTAGGGAGTATCTATTACCTAAAACACAGTTAAATTTCTGAAAATTGAGTTCATGTCGAGAGAAGTCCATATGATTTGTAAAAATTCTAAATTACAGATGACTTATAAAGTACATTTAATTAATTAAATTACAGCAAAAGCTCAAATGAAAACCTGAAAGTGTTGCCAAATTAAAGTTCTAACAGATCTAACTTGATAAATAACAAAGAACAATTTCTAACTCAAATGCTGTTGTATGCAAATTAGATGGAAACCTGTTGCTGGAAAAATTTACTTTTCTTAAATAAGTTTAACTTTTCTCCCTGAGGCATTACTTCCTCATAAATTTGCTTCCTCTGTAGCAAATGCCAAATCCTTTCTAAACTATCTTAAATCTGTATTAATGGGAATTAAATGAATGAGAACTTAACACATAATATAACCATGAAAAGCAATAAAGGTATACAATAGATTGTTCATCTGGACAAAAACCTCTATATGGTATATGTATTAAAATAAATAAATGTGTATTTGCATATGTACAAACACAAAGAATTATTCTCTCCTAATCACCATACAAGAATCTCTATATCTTCTAAATGTGCACTTACATTTTGGCAAATAATATTTTTTATTGAAGCATGTACTTATACAATCTTATTATTTAATTTTCCTTTGACCCCAAAACAATATACTTTGATAATTACTCAGCTTCTTGTTGTCTTCCAATTGAGTAGAATTATCCTCTTTTTTCCTACCTCAGAAGCTATTCTGGAAAGTGAAGCAGCATCTGGAGAAGAGAAAGAAACCAGCTGTAGGCGTGCCACAAGAAAGCACAAGCAAGGACACCGGTTCTTGATTCCACAGGCTGGCCAAGTCTAAATGTAAGTGTGAGAAGCAATGGCGGGTGGTGCAGTGGCCTGGCCCTGGGTGGTCCACAGGCCAACTGCAGACTGAAGTCACTGTCCCTGAGCACAGGGGCCATTGGCAGACACTGGAGTATCCAACCTGCCTACAGTTCCTTTGTCCCACCCACATCTTCACTGCTGCAAAAAGCCTGGAGACCATCACTAATGCCAGATTTTAAAATCCCCCAGGGTAAAATACATGTGCAGAGTGTGATTCTAGCTGATTTTTAAGCCCAAGCATGTTGAATAGAGTCTTAAAATAATTATTTCCATAGGACCTGACTAGGTATCCAAGTGTTCACCAGATGCTAGCAGCTAGATTTTGCAGAGGAAAATTGCTAACTTAAGCTTCTTTTCATGATTCAGCAGAGGGTTTTAAGTAAAAAAAGATCTGGAGATTTGTAAAATAAATAATTCCAGTGCAAATGGGAAAATTAAAATAATCTTATCATCCCCCAGTCATGTCTGTATGTACTTTTCTACCATTATCAAATTTCTCTTAATTGGGCCAAGGTTTTGTTGGCTTTTTTTTTTTTTTTTTTTTTTTTGGTCTGGCTGATACTTTATAGTTTTGAGTTATGAGCTGAAATGAAGAAATGATGCCTTTCAGATGACTGAAGTAACATGTATTAAATTTCCCTAATGATAATCTAGGATGTATTAAACAGAGTGAGATATAACAAATGCAGCTTTATTCACGCATAATATTGAATATATCCGCAATTAAAAATTAACAGCATGCCAATATTTCGTATTCTTTGATTGATCTCTTAGTCGAAACAATTAAAACATGGAGTGCGCCATTAACTTTTGAACTTTAACTGGAAAAGGGAAAAACACCGTTCATTTCTGACGAGTAGACATTATCTCATAGTATCCACAGCCATCCCATGCTTCTTACCGTTGCCTGGTCTTAAGTGTGACTTCTGGACACCCAACTCAATATTTCCTGATATTCAATAGCACAATGGCTTTTCATAGTCTATTTCATTTTATTTGGTAATTTGAAGAAAAGAGTTAAGATTCCTCAGATTTTTACATTCTTGCTCACGGTGCACTTGAACGAAAAGAAAAGCATAGTATCAGGCCCTACAGCTAATGCCACAGGACCACATCCTGTCTAGAATGAATCCGTTCAGAATTTTTGAAGAAATGCAAATACATTAATGATTTTCCTAAGGTATCACATTTTTACTACAGGTAACTCTAATTGTTTTGGCTGGATTCCATCAAAGCCAGATGTTAATCAAATGAAATATTTATAATGCAAAACCTTTGAGTAAAAAATAGATGTCCGCTTAAGCAACAGCTTAGAGGACTCAAACCAATCATGTATTTTGGAAAAGCTGATGAAGGAGGTATGACTCTGTTACATTCATAATGTCAGGGGAAGGCTCTGAACTCAATCCAAAGAAATTTTATAATTGTTGCAATCAACTACAGGCTCGGCTTCTGGATTTCTGCTAACAAAATCTTGCTGCCAAGGACATTGATGGGCTCACCCAGTAAAAAATTACAATAATAATGTTGAACTAAATCATAAAAATACAGGAGGTGGTTATTACAGGGTAGAGGAGAGGAATTGCTTGTAAAGTTATGGTGGAAATATCAAAAATACATTTTATTGGACTTTTAAAAAATTAAGCTTTGTTTTTACACTAGGGTGCAAAAGCAATAAAATGCAAAGGTTACTCAAAAAACGATTTCATTCAATAGTCAACAGTAATGATTCAGCAAATGAAAATAAAAATTACATTTATTCAACATAGTCATCAACTCAGGCAGGCCAAAGCTTATGTATGATAACTTTCTAATAAAAATAACCAGCTGAAAGCCATTTTAAAGAAAGAATTTTGACAGAGAAAAGAATAAAGAACTTTTTGAGTGAGTTTCTCCTCAGTGAAAACAAACTTGGTTTGTACCTAATTTCACATAGTATACAGCTCTAGACATTTTGTGTGTTTTTTAAAGTTCCATGAAGAAATTCATTTGAAATGAATTTAGAAAAAAACCAAAAAATGTAAATATGAAAACCATGATAGACTTACAGTTAGAAAAATGGAAATAAGTCATGATAGCTAATCCTCTGTGTGCTCTCCAAAAGTAAAGAATGCTAATTTTAAAATTACTTTTGAATAATCTGGAGTTACCCTTCTGATCATTTTACTTTCTGAAAATATGGATTATGGAATCATATATCATAGACATTTTGGTAGAGATTTCCATATTTTCTTCAAGTTAAACAACATATATCTCTAAGTGACAATTATCATGGAAATAAACCCCTTTCACTCATTAAAATACCTAATGGGCCTTACACACAGTAAGCACTTAAATAGTAGGGATTGAATGGAATTATTCCCACTTTCTGTTCAGAGATAAACATATCTCTTGCATTGACACTAGACAGGTATCTCACACGTGAGACTTAATGAGCTATATCTATAACCAAAAATATCCATGGAAAACCTGCTGAATTGATCCATATCTGTTTTATTAATCAAGCCCACTGCAGAAGGGCTTTCTTGTGGTTCTACTATATTTTGGAGGTAAATAGAGTAGGGAAACCACAGTTCAATTTAGAAGTTGTCTGAAACATTGAAGAATGTAGGGTTTTAGATTATATGACAGCAATAAAGTCCAATCCTTGATGGTTGTAATTCTAATATATAAGTATATAAATATCTTATATGTATAATTTTAGCTTCAGAACATTATGACAATTGTCAAGAAGACCCTAACTATTTAAGATGGAATTTACTTCTGACACTCTCTTCCTTATTTATTTTTTGAAGTAGAAAAGTTTGGAGGTTTTTTGTTTTGTTTTGTTTTTTTAAAGCTAGCTTGGTAAGAACAGCTTTAGTTGAAGCAGATGGCTGGAAGTCAGAATCCCCAGATTCTATCCTTGATTCTCCTACCAACAGGGAATGTGGCCTTCGGCAAGTCATGAGAGTAAATCTACAATAACAGGGGTAATAATGCCTTACATATGTATGGTGCTTTCTGATCTAACAGAGCACTTACACATACAATATCTTATTTAATCTTACACCCAGCCTCCTAAGAGGAATATGGCAGTTACTAACAATCTCCATTACAGAGAGCAGAAATTTGAGGCCCAGAGACACTAAATCACTGTTCACAGCCACTCTGATATCAAATGTCAGAGCCAAGAACAGGCACACAAGATTCCAAGCTGGTCTCTGTCTTCTCATCTCTATGCCATGCTGCCAGCCTCTGGTGCCTCCAAAGCTGAAATGATTAGAGCAGCACTGCCTAATATGGTAGCCATAAGCCACATGGCTTGAGCACTTGTGATGTGGCTAGACCCAGTTGAGATGTATTGTGAGTGTAAGACACACGTGGGATTTCTAAGACTTTGAATGAAAACACAAAGAATGTAAAATATCTCAATACCTCTTATATCGATTGTACATTAAGATGACCGTATTTTGGATATCTTGAGTTAAATAAAACATATTTAAATTTATCTCACCTGTTTATTTTAACTTTTCTAATGTGGCTACTAGAAGATGTGAAGTCGTATATGTTTCTCTTTGTTTCTATTGTCTGAAAGGCTGTCATTGTTTCTACCGGATAGAGCTGGACTAGAAGATTCCAATGTTCAGACTTTTCACAGTACTGGGCTTGTTTATGCATCTGTCTTGATATGGCTGAGACAAATTTCCAAAGATTCTGTCACACATAGAGCAATGCAGATTCACAGTTGTAATTTGGTCATTAATTTGGTCATTCTCATATATCTTCCATATGTAGGGGAAATGTCAGACGTCATTAGCTGATACTTCAAATTACTCCTTCATTGAAAGGGGTCATATTATACTTGCTGAATGCTTGAAAGGCTTAGAGTACAAGAACCATGGAAAGAACTATAAATTATATTTATGACTCTGCAGCACACTATTTTAAAATATGTTCCCATTAAACATTATGAGTGAATGAGACATTGGAGTATTAGGTGATATAGGCATTGTAAAATAGCAATTATATATAAATTTATTATAAAATATGGCATATTTTATTCCCCCTACCAACTCTTTAAGACATTTTATATATAACCCCTGAAGCAGGAGCTTATTCCTGTTTTGAAAAATCTAACTGAAAGTCCTCGGGAAAAAAAAAAAAATGGATTCTTATTCAGGAGAAAAAATTATATATAGTAAAAAATAGCCCAAATCACTGAAAGCTAACATCTACTTGGCATTTATTATGTGGACTCAGCACTCTGCTGAGAGACCAAGATTATCTCATCTGGGGATTTGAAAATCCACAGTGGGGAGCAGAAGCTAAGCTCTTAACCATTGCTGTCTGTTACTGCAATGCTATTAGGAATCACAGAGAAACCTGTCAAAAAATACTCAAATATTTGGAATTTATTCTCTTTTATCCATTTCAAATCCACAAGTGTTTATCCAGCAGACAGTGGATCAGGAATAGCTCTAGACATTGAAGAAATATTGAGTAATAAGACCAGAGCCCTGCCCTCAAAGAGTAGAGAGTTGGTAGGCTTGAGAACACGTTTTTGAAAAATACATACTACCAAACAAGATTATACGAAGGTGGAGTTACTCTTTACTTTTTAAAGGTTGCAATAAAAATCTTTGTTATTTTCTTGATGTTACAATGTTTTTTCTATACGTTATGACAGAAATCTTTGTAACACTGCTCTGAGTGTGTTGAAACTTGCCTGTTGTTTATAAAGCAAAGGTCTCAGGTTAAAAAACCAAAACAGGGGCGCCTGGGTGGCTCAGTGGGTTAAGGCCTCTGCCTTCGGCTCAGGTCATGATCCCAGAGTTCTGGGATCGAGCCCCGCATCGGGCTCTCTGCTCAGCAGGGAGCCTGCTTCCTCCTCTCTCTCTGCCTGCTTCTCTGCCTACTTGTGATCTCTGTCTGTCAAATAAATAAATAAAATCTTTAAAAAACCAAAACACACAAAACCCCAAAACAGTGTGATATGAATTTCAGAGGTACGCTTCCCTCTATATTTTATACCCACTTGGAGGAAAGTGGACTGAAATGGTCTTAAATATTTTCTGGAAAAAGGAGAATGAAAACAAACAAACAGAAAGGGACTTAAATCAAAATGGCACTGAAAATCACAAAACAGTGAAAATTAAAGAGTTTTATAACTTTTTATACAATGATAGTAATATGTTATCTTTGAAGGTAGGGATTAAAAGTTGTGTAAATTAGCTAATTATATATTAATTTTTCAAAGAATTTGTCAAAATATAGAACTTGTCGCCAATTCTCTAATGTTCTTGCTTACCTAGAATAGAAGAAAAATAAAATAACCAATTGTGGGTGGCACAATTGTAGACATCTCAATGTCCTTAATTACACTCTTCTATAATAGTTTCAGAATAAATATGCATTGCTTTTATAATAAGTAAATAGAAAAACTTTTGTAATCAACTCCAAAAGTGCCTATAATGAGAATGGCAAAAATTGAGAGGAGAATTTAGAAATAATGATACATTTTATAGGTTCTTCTTTCAGGCATTATTACCCTTCCTTTATTGAAGATAAATCACCCTGTGGACTATTCAAATTCTCTAGACAAGAAAGGTGAAAATTGGGTTAGGTTTTCTAGACTTTCTTAAGAAAGTGTTTTGCCCTCAGCTGTGAATACAAGTGTTAAGATCAAGGTTATAATATGAGCTCTGAAAAGGACAGCACCATGTAAAAGGCAACTCGTCCACCTTGAAACAAATTGACCATTCATCATTGCCAAGGGTGTCTGCCTAGAACTGGCCTTGATTCTTAGCCCCGGAGATGTGTGAAATGTCATGTAAGAATATATCATATAATCACATCTTTGAGCTGGATAGATTTTTAGAGATTCTCAAAGGTGAAATGTAAAGTATTTTAGGCATCCCATTTAAAAATTCCTGGAGAAATATTTGGTTTGATAACTTCTTTTATGGAAACAAAACTAAAATTTTACTACCAAAAAAAAAAAAAAAGCCCTCAGAAATGAGTTCTTTGGGCCATTTAATCATTAAATCATAAATCCACAGAAAGGAGCCTTCTAGATTATCTCATCTAATACCAATATTTTGCAAATGAGAAAACTAAGGAGCAGAAAAAATTTCTCGGGAAATTCCTTGAGTTAAAAAGGAAAGTCTATCAAAATCCTCCTGATTTTATGCATTTATGAAAAATACACTTATAACAAAATTATATGTATTAAAAACATTCCTCTCACCTCAAAACTATGTACTTACTATGCATTATGGAGATTGTTGTGGAACAAGTAAATATCAAGGCTCTTTTTCCAAGTTCAATGTCTGTCTAAGAAATGGAAAATAGTAACATTTGATTTTAAGGAAAATAGAACAGTACATGTGTTTCTATTATCATCTATAAAATAGGAATAAGAGTAGAGGATCACAAAGTTGTTTAAGAATTAAACTAATAGGGGTGCCTGGGTGGCTCAGTGGGTTAAGGATCTGCCTTCAGCTCAGGTCATGATCTCAGGGTCCTGGGATCAAGTCCCGCATAGGGCTCTCTGCTCGTCAGGGAGCCTGCTTCCTCCTCTCTCTCTCTCTCTCTCTGCCTGCCTCTCTGCCTATTTGTGATCTTTCTCTGTCAAATAAATAAATAAAATCTTTAAAAAAAAAAGAATTAAACTAATAGTACATGTAAGACATTTAGTGCAATACTTGCTGCATAGTTAATATTCAGTAAGTGTCAGCTATTAATAGTAGTAGTAATGTCATTATTATTTATAACATGGTAATTCCTCCACATACATACACCCTACCCTTCCATCAACCCAAACTCTCGTGATTCGCCACACTGTTTCATGGCCCCAAGCCCTTGCACATGCTGGTCTCTTTTTTTGAATATCCTTTCCCTGCTTCTCCTGGTGAACTCCTACCCATCACCCCAAAGTTCAGCTCTGAAGCTTCCTACTCTTACATATCTTCTCTAAGATGGGTAAGATGTTGCCTTTGCCTGTCTTATTTGCTCTCATCCATTTTCCAGGGCACCCTGCATATAAGCCTCTCCTAGCAATTGAGAATATGGCTTTTTTTTTACTCCATCCCCCTCACTTCCAACATACACATACACACACACACACACACACACACACACACACACAAACACGCACACACACACACATAGGATTGAAAATGCATCACACTCCATTTTTTATCCCTATAGAAATATCAATTGTAACGAATGAACCAACTCCTATATAAGAAGATACTTTTTTTTTCCTTTGTGAGTAGGAATCAGGCTAGAATGTGTACTTGGTAGCCTTGTTGTGAGGGGGAAATTGGGTGAGGGTTGGAAAAACCGGGGGATGCACTTGGCAGCCCTGGGACCTGGCTCTGCCACAAGCTTAACCCTGTGGTCTTCGTGAGTCATTTAACTTTTCTGGACTCAGTTTCCTTCTCAGCAAAATGAGCAGGTTGTGCAAAATATCCACTGAGGAACCACTCAGTGCCAACATGTATTTGATGTTAAACAGTGATTCATCTCAGTGGTTCCCTAACTTTAGCAGACATCAGAATCATCAGGAGGTCTTGTTAAAACACTGATCCTGGTCAGCAGGTCTGAATGGGGACCAAGTATTTACATGTTAACAAGTTCCCAGGTGATGCTGAAAGACCCATTTGGAGAATCACTGATGAATTTTATTAACACAGGACTGGGACACTGTCCTGTAGTCACCTGGCTAAGAGCATTCCTGATATGCAAATTCACGATAGGATAGAAGCAGGGAAATGCAGGCTTCTGTGACACACCCTAAGGAGGACTGGGAGCCTGTGGGTAGGTCCTAAGAGCAGCCCGAGAAGGCAAATTTTGCTGATCGAAACTGTTCTGTTCAAGACCCACCTTGTTGGGAAGAGGCAGCCTGAGTTCGCAATGCTGTGAGGCACTGAAAAGAGACTCCAAGGTTTGACCCATCTGCTAAAACCCATGGCTGCTGAAGTCACAGTGGATTACAGTTGCCATCTAGTGATGGTTTTCAATCACTGCATCTATTGACGGCAGTGAAGAGCTTTCTTTGGAACAGTGCTTTTTTTTTTTTTTTCCCCCAAAACTGTGTTCAAGATGAGAACCCCTAAGAATAGGCTCTAATGCACTTCAGTATTGTCTACGTTTGCATCTAGGTACTATAAAAGTAAATATGTATCTAGCACTTCCTAGGTACCAGGCACTGCTCTAATACTTAATATATGTTCAGTTATACATAGCAGCCCAGTGAGGTCGATACAGTTATTATCCGTTTTCCCAGAAAGGAAATATAACCACAAGATTAAAGAAAAAATTTAAGAACCTTGCCTGAGGCTGCCCAGCCAGTAAAGCAGTACAGCTGGAATAGAACCTAGACCGCTCCCAGAGAGAGATTGCTCTAGCTAGCCTCTCTTATATTGGCAATTTAAAAGAGTTACCAAAATAATCATTACCTGTAAATAGTTATGAGGTCCCAGGTCAATGTCTGAAAAAACTCATAAAATACATACTGACGCAAGAGTTTTTTCTGATTCTTCCAAATGAAATCAAATCATGTAGATAAAGACGTGCTTCTACTCACACAAAAAGAGCACCAACTTGGAATCAATTTCCAACTTGCTATGCAGCCTTAGACAACTCACTTAACCTCTCTGGGCTCCACTTTCTTCATCTATAAAGTAGGGGGGAAATTAAAATGTAATTTACATTTTTGGGGAGTTCTTTAAAACCAGACTGAATTTTAGAGTTAGAGTTATCCAGTGTATGTGATCACAGGAGCAAATACAGAGAGGATGGGCAGTAACTATATGGGTTTTTCTTAAATGGTTCTACATGTGGGAAAAGAGCCAGGACGGAAGATTTGATCTTCAGGTCTATTGCCCAGAAGTGCAGTAAATAACAACACTCATGGCATTTGCAGTGAAGTGAAGAGCTCACCCAGGGAGATTTTAGTTTCGCTTGTCTTCCTGGATGCTACCCTTGTCCTGTGCACCTGAACTCTGTGCTCCTGCCTGTTTCAGCCTCCCAAGAGTCCTCACCAAAAGGCTCCTACAGAAAACTCACATCTTTGCTGATGGATTGAAATTAAACCCCCCTCACTTCAGACTCTTTCATCAGAGATTTGCTTGGATTTAAAAACCTGGCCCTTGCTAATTCTTTCAGCTTCTTATCTAAGACTTCTGTTGCTAAACTATTTCTTACCTCAATAAACCAAACACTACAGAACAATTACCAAAACAAAGTCCTAGCGGTTTCTTTGTATTGTGTATTTATGATATGCTAAGATCTGCTGATATAAAGATTCTTGATAATGAAGGGAAACAAACAGGTAGACAGAGCTATAGAAACAAAGGGTAATAATTTAAATAGAGTAAAATATCACTATCTCACTTTAATAGATTTTTGTCATTCCAAGTATATGCATATATTTAAATCAACATAGCAAACTCAGAATTAAGCTAGAAAAAGTTTACTTGAGAACTTTGAGAAATGAAGTTGAAGCACAGAAATTTCAGATTATTTATTTATTTATTTGACAGAGAGACACACAGTGAGAGAAGCAACACAAGCAAGGAGAGTGGGAAAGGGAGAAGCAGGCTTCCTGCTGAGCAGGGAGCCCAACTCAGAACTTGATCCCAGAAACCTGGGATCATGACCTGAGCGGAAGGCCAACGCTTAACAACTGAGCCACCTAGGTGCCCTGAAGCACACAAATTTTAAATAGCTTCAGAAAAATAAGTTCCATATATCCCATTTTTTAGGTTTCTGCTTGCTCCAAAATTATGGTTTCTTTCAACAATAAAATCTTGGCAGAAGATGACTACCTTCTGACACTTTGAATGAGAAAGAAGTTCCTTGTACAAATATGGTAGAAGTAAAAAATTAATTAGACCTTAAGCATAGTAAAAAGTATTAATTCACTCAACAAACATGTGTTGAAAATCTACTATGTGCCTGGCACTGTTTTACGTTTAGAGAATTTAGCAGTGAATGAAGTCAGAAATGACATTCTAGCTTCAGAGCTTACATCCTATCTAGCTGAAGAGAAGGCAATAAATAGGAAAACAAATAAATATATAATACTGTCTGGTAATGAAGAAAAAACATTACCAGGGGCATGGAGAGCACCTCTTTAAATCGAATGATCCAGGTAGACCTCTCTGCGATGACATTTGATCAGGGGTCTGAAGGAGGCTAGCTTGTGCAGAGATCTGGAAGGGAATTCAGGCAGAGAGAGAAGCAAGTGGAAAGTCCCAGGGTTGGGAGCCAGCTGGGCTTGCTCCAGAATAGCAAGGAGACCACGGGCCGGAGAACAATGACTAACAACATGGTGTCCAGGAAGAGGGCAGGGCCATACGATGCATGCCTTGTGGGCTGTGGAGGCAACTCAGAATTCACAGAAATTCAGTAGGGAAGCATGGGATGGTTTTGACAGGGCCTGGTCTGCATCATTAAATCATCATTCTCGTTTCTCTGGGCAGATTAGACCAGGGCAAGGGTGGAAGCAGAGGCTTCAGTGAAGGGATTATAACAATGACCTAGGCAAAACATGAGGATGCCTTAGTAATAGTGGCTCAGGTTGCATTTTTATGAAGAGGTCCTAAAACTAGCTGATGCACTGGCTGTGTGAGAGAAGGACATCTCAAGCACAATTACTATGTATCTAAAATAGTCCATTCATAGAAGCAGAAACAGAATGGCGGGTGCCAGGCACTGGGGGGAAGAGGAAATGGAAAGTTGTCATTAATTATGTATAAAATGTCAGCTGTTCAAGATGAGTAAGTTCTAGAGATCTGTGATATCATGTTGTGCTTATTGTTAACCATATTGTCTTATGTTCTTAAAATTTCTTAAAAATTTATTAAGAAAGTACTAATAAATACAATTAATATAATTAATAAATTCATTTTATTTATGAATTAATAAATTGATAGAATATAATTAATAAATTAGTAAAATAATTTAAAGATTACAATTATTAAGAAAGTAAATCCCATGTCACCTGTTCTTACCACAATGAAGAAGAAGGAGGAGGAAGAGGGGGAGGAAGAGGAGGAGGAGGAGGGAAAGAAAGAAAGAGAGGAAAGGGAGAAGAAAAAAAAGTGTTGTTCTCCAAATAACACCAGACTAAAAACTTCAGTAACTCTGAAAAATTATTTTTTTAGGGAAATGAAAGTAGTTTTTCAACATTGTCTTTTGTGAGTCATGCAATGTCATTTAATCATAGCTTACCTCAAAACTTAAATTTGGAATGTTATTATGCATTTATTAAAATAATATAAATTTGAAAAAGGGCTATATAAACTTTCAGAATTTTTTTTTTTTTTTTAAATTTTTAATTTTTTTTTAGAGAGAGAGAGAGAGAGAGAGAGAGTGTGAGCAGAGGCAGACAGAGAGGCAGAGGGAGAAGCAGGCTCCCTGCCGAGCAAGGAGCCCGATGTGGGACTCGATCCCAGGACGCTGGGATCATGACCTGAGCCGAAGGCAGCCGCTTAACCAACTGAGCCACCCAGGCGTCCCTA